>QKQZ01040963.1:0-12351 GCA_003595255.1 Solenopsis fugax
ATACGAGTAACATCCGCGAATGGACCTGTTTGAACGTGTTTTGTCCAGCTTTTTTATGTAAAACACTCACAAAAAAAGTTTTACTCACACATTATGTTAGTCCCACAGACCGTAACATAACTTTGCTGCCATGCCGTTCGAAATCTAGTTGACCAATAAAGTTTATCAACCAATCGAAAGAGGAGATTTCAAACTTTTCTTACCTCATAGTCCGAACCTATTTTCTTCCGTCTTTACACAGTAAGCGTTTGAAGCTTCATATGGGGTCTCGCTGACCCACTTACATGTTTAAGGGTTAAAACACATACACATACATATATATAACAATTGAAAAGTTATTATATATTTTGATATTTTTTTTTTAGGATTTTCTTATATTCTACATTATTTTTGTATTTCATTTATGTATAGTACTCTCTCTGTCAACAATGTCAAATCACATGTTTAATAAGAGACACACGCGTTTCATATTCGTCTAAATTTGCAAGATAAGGAGATTTTTACTGGTTGATACTCGAGTAAACTTTACAAATTCGAAATTTTTCTAGTCGGTTGTGGGGAATATAGTTGCATTCCGAGTTCACGCACCATGTTCCGGAGCCTTTTTGTTAGACATCTTCGCCAACGCGGTAACGCCGAAGGAATATTTGACCGGCGAACCGATGAAGTTCAAGAGCGTCTGCAAATTCAAAATCGCATGCGAAGAATTGCAAACGGTGATGGTACCATTGCCGGATTGCGCCAGTGGTGAATGGGGTCCCACCAAAGCTACCAGATTATTTGGTCTTATACCCATCACTCATCAGGTAAGTCGATTAGTTAAATCGGTCTGCTTGTACAATTTATTTAAAGCAAAAAATCAATACCAATGCAGAGTGATTTAAAAATACATATAAACTTTTATTTTTTGAACATATCTAACAAGGGAGCCTTGCGAAGCGTTAAATTCTGATTTTAATAAAACTTTATATAAATAATATAAATAAATAAATTTATAAAATATCAGTTGCTGCCCAAAAATAGATTCAAGGGATGAAATCATCCCTCATGTCTAAAGTGATTTTCAGCTTTTTTCGTTATAAGCCAAAATTATTCAAGATATCAAAAAATATTTATATAAAAGTTTAACAATAAAATTACCTCTATTTATATTAATATTTTCTAAAAATAATTATTCGAAAAAATTTGTAAAAATTTAAAACAAAATTTTTAAATAAATAGAGGTAATTTTATTGTAAAACTTTTGTTTAAAATATTTTTTTATATCTTGAATAGTTAATTTTTGAAATATAATGAAAAGCTAAAAATTATTGAAAATTACATGAGAGGTAATTTCACCTCTTAAAATCATTTTTAGGCAGTAACTGATATTTTTTTAAATTCATTTATTTATATAATAACCTACATATATATATATATATATGTATGTACAAAGTTTCATTAAAATCAAAATTTAACATTTCACGAGGGTCCCTTGTAAATTAATGCTTGAACGAAAATATCGATTGTGTGAGATGAGATTCTTGTATTTTTTTGAAGGCTGAATACGATTTCGGTTTCCAAATTGATCCGTCATGTCACAATTTTGAGAAACTTGTAATTGTACCTTGAAAGTTGTAAAAAAAAAGGTTCTCTTTTCACCTATTTTTTCATATTATATTATAATTATGATATGCAACGAGCTGGAAATGTATGTTATAAAGATTTTCAGCTCTCAACAACATTTTTTGTGTCGGCTAGGTCATATTCATGGTTTCTTACTTCAATATTCAACGTTTCTTACTTCAATATTTTAAATTCGTCAATTTTTATATTAGACTTCATATTCAGTATTCAATATTAAAAAGATTTTTATACATAAAATTTCAAATTCGGACATTTTTAAGTTTTGACAGCTGTTATATTGAATCTATTTTGAATTTGAGAATTTTAATATCGAATTCTTTTTCAGTGACCTAAAAAAACCTTAAGTTTAAATAAATATAATTGGAAGTTATTTAATAAATTGTTAATGATCTCGAATTTATAAATTCACAGTTTCTTTTGAAGGTTCTAACAACTTACTTAATTTTTATTTCAATAAAATTTTTTCAACACGTCATATATCGTAATTATAATATACCAAAATACATGAAAATAACCCTTTTTTTTAATTAACCAACTTTAACTGCAAATTTCTTAAAATTGTGACATGAGCAATTTTGCAATCGGATTCGTACCCACAAAACTACAGGAAATTCCGTTCTAACGTATTTTCTTTGTCGAACTGTGTAATATGCAAAAATTTGATATTACAATTGAATTAGAGCTCTCTCTCTCTCTTCCAATTAGCAACAATAAAAACTTGAAACTATCTTAGAAAATTTTAAAATGTTTTCAAAATATATTTTTTATAAAAAGCTAATGCTGATTTTAAAGCGCTATATAAGATATTGAACTTTTCAAGACTATCGAAAATATGGCATTGTACAAGTTTTTTATACTCTTTACGTAAAGCAAAAGTTTTGTAATGTTTCGGTCCACAATCGATTTAACGAAAATAAATTTTCTTTCTGCTGTTTTCTCCCACGCGAAGTATTAAGGTGAAAGAAAAGAAGAGTTAAGAAGGATCGTCAAGAAAGAGGAATCTTCCGATTTTATCGCGCTTGCCAGGAGGGCGGTTTACAATCGTGCGATCTATTGATTTCAGGAAGCGCTGGTGTTCGCCGGGCGCGAGCTGGAGATTCAATTCCGCATGTCGAGGCCGTTGACGGACTTCATGGCGACCCTGCACAAGAACGGAATCGAGGAGAAACGTCTGTCAAAGTACGTGACGCATTCCATCGCCGACGACGACGTGGTCACCTTCTCCATAAGCTTCCCCGAGGAGGGCCAGTACGGTCTGGACGTCTACACCAGGGAATCCACGGCCACGCCCGCCACACAGCACGACGTCACCGGCGAGAAGCATCTGCTCACGCACTGCTGCAAATATCTCATCAACTCCAGCAAGAGGAATTGAGAGTGCGACCCCGGGCGCTCTCGAAACATAGTTTCAGAATCATTATCCGAAAACTTCTACTCCAGTTGCGGACGGCGATTGCTAGCGAGGATTGGGATTTCAGTGCTCGTTAAGACGAGCGACAACGAATGCACTTCTCCTGTGGTGTGTGTGCTTTCGGAAAATCATTATAATGGGGAAAACGGATTGAAATATTTTGCAGGCATAACAAACTGTACTCTCGGTATACTTATCGTGACAAAATGATGATAACTGTTTTATGATCCGAAAGCCTCGCTCGTCGTACCGAGCTCATCCTATTCTTAGAAGACGGAGAGTCTACGACGCTCTCGCCCGGAAGTGGATCGGCCATTAATGATAAATTAACGACGCTTTGTCGTGAATACCGAGAGAGAAAAGAGGCCGGTCGAGTGACGACGGTGACGAAGAGGCAATGGTGAAAGCAGTGACGTTCTACGTCACTCTTCAAGGACTATTTTTATGCAATTCCGCTACCTCGAGTCTAACAGTAGGCTTACGACGACTTGGAGATAACTATTAATGTAAAACTAACTATGGAGTTTTAGTTTGACGCGGGATAGATTTTTCGAAGGGCTTCAAGTAGCAAAAAGAGTACCTTCGGTACTCATAGTCGTAAATAATTTTCAATCTTCTATTAAAAGCGTAATTAATTGCAGATTCATTGGTACATTTTTTTTCTTTTTTTTCTTTCAATCAAAGATTGAAAATTATTTACGACTATGAATACCGCGGCCTTCACATGTAAACGGACGACTTTAACGGGATTTCCTGAACACCCGGTATATCCGGGACGTGCGCTTACGGTCGTGCTCCCTTGTATCGTTTACCGAGTTAGTACTTCCGTATAATGATCCTCCCCCGCGGTCATGCCTCTCTTACGCAACGTATCAAACAAATTATTGCGACCTGCGATTCCGTCGTAACAATTTCACCTCGAAGCTTTACTTTCACCGACAGATTTATACATTTATCGCTAATATCACATTATTTTCTGAACTATCTATTATTACACTTTCCCGATCGCGGATCCATATCAAACGTGTGACGCGTAATAGACCGAATACCGTAAGCAAATATAATATATTTTATGTACGAAAGATGCTTCTGTATATATATAATGTACGTACAAGATCATTACGACTTGAACTCTTGTAACATCTTGTGTCGTTATTTATAAGGAATATTTTGATTCGTGTCTAAAGAAGTACACGTCCAATGCACCCTTCTATTTTTTTTCAAGCATATTAATTTTCTCGATTTAATTATCTATTTTGCAATTAGATTAATGCCCTCTTTTGAAATTAATACGTTTTCAAGTCGCAATTTTCGAAAGGCACAGGTGCTATACTTTATATTATCTCTTATAATTATATTCGCACCATCGAGTAGCAGTCATACAATTTATTTAGTGAAAGAGTAGCATTCGCACCGTCGACTATGCGAGCAAAACGTCGTTTATAATAATTAAGGAGAAAAGCGATATATATTTGTTAATCATGTAATATTAATCTGATTTGTTGTTAATTAAAATTTTAACCATGAAACAATCACTTTATTGTCGTATGTAATAGATGTATCTCTCTTTTTCCTCGAGTTTACGAAGTCTATTTTGTTATCCATTAACATCCATAAGTATGTAAATTAATTTTTTATATATACTGTAGTGACTTTAATAAAATTTGATATTCTTGTATAAAGACTTAATAAATTGATTTCCACAAAATAATTTTGATTTATTTTTCGACAGATCAAATAAAACATCTGACCTTCATTAAATTAGATTAAACATTACTTAAATTCATAATCTTTCTTTAAAAGCATGCTTATCAAGATATATTTAAAAATATCTTTAAAAGTTTTTTTTTTACAAAAGACTTTACAGTTGTCCAAAATATTGTTGTTATTATCTTCAAGATCATTTGCGACGGACAATATTAAAAATAAAATGATACGTTTAAGAAAATTAATTTTTTATAACTGCAATTACTTTAATAAAATTTGATATTCTTGTATAAAGACTTAATAAATTGATTTCTACAAAATAATTTTTATTTTTTTTTTTTCGACAGATTAAATACAAAATCTGACCTTCACTAAATTGGATTAAACATTACTTAAATTCTTGAATTAATCTTTCGTTAAAAGCTTATCAAGATATTTAAAAATATCTTTAAAAGTTTTTTTTTGGAACAAAAAACCTTACAGTTGTCAAAAGTATTGTTATTATTATACTCAAGATCGTTTGCGACGGACAATTTAAAAAATAAAATGCACATTCAAGTAAATCAATTAATTTCTGTAAAAAATTTCCTGTCAAACAGCAACCCGTTACACCATTCCAGTATAAGTGTAACGGTACGTCCATCTTGCGGTAAAAGGAGAAAATTTTAGTTTCTTGAATCAAATGCATGGTTTCATACAGACTTGAACGACGAGCTGCTGTACTGCCTATTCTACAAGTGCCTTTAGTTCTCGCTTCTAAATAGACATTCAGTGATGATTTCAATAAATAGAATATTGGAGAAACAAATCGTAAACGACAAATCTTATCTGCAAAGCTACTTTTAATTTGTAAAGAAACGTTAATCGATTTTAGCTAACAATTGTATTGAACTCCTATGTAATTCGAAAATAAGTCTGAATAATGGTAATCCTGAAATATAACTCAATAATCAATAACTCGCTTAATAGTCGCAGGTACACGGTATTGAGCAGTTATAATTCAAGAAAATTGCATAATTTATATGATCTCTGTCAATCGATTGATTCTTATTTTGGAAAAATGGTTTTTTCCAAGTTCTACGTTGACACATATTTCTGTGGCAGAAAATATCTACAGACATGTATACGATAACGAATTATTAATGAGATTCAGAGGCAATGACCTTCAGCAAATCCGCGATAAGCTTGAAACAGCAAAAAGTTCTATTGATATCATCTCAGTAACGCGGACAGTATCGATTTACTTGCCTTGAATTACCACTAAGTGGCATTCGTGCGACCGTAGCCGAACAAAACTTAGCGTATTAAAGTTTTACGAAGCGTGAACGGCATCCACTTCGGTCGCGCTTTCCCCCCTCCCCCCCCCTCTGAAACCGACTCGCGGTTTTTCTTTGCCCAACCGCTTATTATGAAAACTAATTACCGGGACTCGTCCTGTGCATTAGTTCGGAGATGAATCGCCATTCGCGGCTGAAGCTTCTTTTGCCGCGTTGCGACGAGTTGTCGGTTCATTGCTAATTAAATAGTCGGTTTCCAGATGCAAACTCGCCCCCCTCCTCCCTCGCTCTCCCATACGCCGTCAACTTCCGGAATAGCAGGACGGAGATTCCTCGGAATTGCCAGGACGAAGAAAGAAGTTTCCTTATTTCACGATGGTACGTGCGGAGAGAAAGATTTCATCGCACGGGCGGACCACTTTGTGATTTATAGCCCGCTAACTGCTTATTGTAATTGCAGATGAGGGCATCCATTATTGTTATTATCAGCGTCGGCCGCGGAGACAGGACGCAGGATTTAGAAGCTGCTCTCGCCTTATCGTCGCGCGAAATGGGAATTTCTGTTCGCGGCGGCGGTGGCGCGGCTAGAATTTTTAATGGCACTTACAGCGGAACTTATCACGGTGGGGGAGGCATGCAGCGGCCTCACGTTTTATTTTTATTAACATAAAATTGCCTCCTTACACTTTCACACTCCTCCTGGATGCGTAACGCGATTTACCATCGATGTCCTTAAAAGACCTCGAGACGACGGCGATTTATCGTACGCAAAGCACGAAGCCGTAATTATTTTCGCAGCTCCCCTTATTTTGGCACCACGCCTAGCGCGCACGTGTCTGCGCGAGATTCCCGTGCTGAAAACTAAGATATTTGATTATCCGGCCTATTGTAATGGCGCTGGAACGGTTAAAAGGTTTTGATAGCTGTTGCTGAAGTGTGTTCCCTCTCCGTTCTTACATTTTCCATTGTTTGATGATATGGTCGCTTGTTAGTATTTCACGCTCTATACACACGCCACAGAGAGATGATATGGATTCAGAGTGTTTAACAAGCCTCTTCCTTCGTTCTTTTTTTCTTCCCCACGCTTCCTTCCGCAGCCCGCTATACACCACGTCTTTATAATTGCTCATCGCAAATGGATGGCTATTAATGTATACGTCTATTCGCCAGTATTCCAGCCGTAATATCTTAATAACCGTCGAGTGCAAGTAGCTGTCGATTGCTGTACTTTCTTAATACCTTTTCTTTTATGCAGTGCTGTTTAGGATAGTATCTTTGAAAATTTGCTTATTAAAGTATTGAAAGTTTAATTAATGGACGGAGTAAAACAGAACATTCTTTTTCATTTAGTATAAAATACTTTCGCGAAGTTATTCACGAGATATTATGTACGCATGAGAAAAAAAATTGCTAAAATTAATAAAAATGCATTCACAGTCTGTCGTATGCAAACACATGGTTTACTAAAAGTAAGGAAAGTTTTTCTTTTTCTTTAGCAAATTTTCCTTAATTTTTTAAATTTACACTTTTTAAATTTTAGTAAATTTTTTCTCAGTGTAGACTAGAGAAAAAAATAAATAACATAATAATTATATTAAAATGCATATAGAGAAGACGGTAGTTCTATGGTCTTTCTAGGTACATTGAGAGAAATGTTTGGTAAAATTAACCAAAGTTTGGTTAAATAGTGATTAAATGAATTTTATAGTTATAATTACTAAATATATAGTTGTTTTGACCAAACAATTTGTAGCCTTAACCAAACAATTATTTTCACACAACTTAATTACAAAAAAGTTTCGTTAAATGTAATTATAAGTTTTTGGGGTACCAGTAACTACAAAATTCATTTGATCATTATTTAACCAAATTTTGGTTGATCTTACCAAACAATTTCTCTCACAAGAAAACATTCCCAAGTGTAAATTTCTGATTTTAATGAAACTTTGTATACGTATAGGTTACATAAATAGATGAATTTAGAAAATATCAGTTGCTAACCCTTAAAAACGGTTTTAAGGGTTAAAAACATTCCTCATGTGTAATGCAATTTTTAACTTTTTTTGTTATATCTCAAAAACTATTCAAGATATCAAAAAATATTTTATACAAAAGTTTTGTCATAAAATTACTTCTATTCATTTCCGTCAATCATATTTTTCAAAATTAATTATAAAAACAATTTTTTTTCAAAAATTATTTTTAAAAAATATTATTAACGGGAATGAATAGAGGTACTTTTACTGTAAAACTTTTGTATAAAACACATTTTTTGATAATTATTAAAGTAAGGCCAATAAGACGAGCAAAGATTTGATTGTTTATATAAATCGTATTTCTTTAATTAAACAATTCAGCATAAACGTTTTGACTTTACGGAGTCTTCTTCAGTGTGCAAATAAAATTAATACATTAACGACGAGCTATGTACAATGGTGTTCATTTTTTTCGAAGTTTGAAACAGAATAATTATGTGACGATTTATTGCTCGTCTTATTGGCCTTACTTTAATAATTTTTAAATTCATACGAGCTGACTTTAGATTAACATTTTTTAATATCTTGAATAGTTTATAAGATATAACAAAAAAAGCTGAAAATTGCTTTACACAAGAGTTGTGTTTTCACCTCTTAAAATCGTTTCTGGGCAGCAACTATGATATTTTCTAAATTCATCTATTTATGTAACCTATATGTATACAAAGTTTCATTAAAATCAGAAATTCACACTTGGGAATGTTTCCCTGTCAGTGTATAATGGCCTATCTGTATTACTGATGAATTCTAGTAATTACATATGGAATCATGGAATTTGTTTGACAGCCATTATTTGTTTGGCATAAAGGTCGTAATACTATCTGCTCCTCTACTTTTTATTCTATCAATATCTCAATTTTAGAGAAAGCAGAGAAATTTTGTAGCAAATAAAGAGACCCTTCTCTTTTATACCTAACCAATTTTACTTGCTCGTTTTTTCGTTAAATTTTCGAACAAACGTCAAACGCGTCACGCCGCTATCCCGCGCATGCATCACATCGGTCCGCTTAAAATACACAGCGCGGTGAAAATGTAAAAGCTATTGCCTTTGCGAGTGGACTATTTTTGCCAGGCGCCGCGCGCCGCACGCCCACCGCCCCCTCTAATCTAAGGCGCGAGCATCTATAATGCATGCCGGGGCCGTGAGGGTATTTCTAATCCCACGCAACCCTCTTGTGGGGGCCGCAGATAGAGAGTCGAAATATCGGGCGTCGAAGTAGCGAACGCGCGCTCTGTTTTCCAAGGGGGCGACCGGCTTTCACCCTCATCCCCGCGCGTGCGGCGGCGTGAGTCACGCGAGAGAACCGCTGCCGCGATCGTCGAAGATCTCTCGCGACGAGACGGAAACGGTAAAGGGATAAGATAGCTTGGAAACTCGATCCCCTTGCGTGCGAGTTTCCGTGTGCCCGGGCAAAAATCTTTAAAGCCGCCCTCCTTGATAGGGGCGAGTATTGCGCGACGAAAAATTGTGGATTTGTCGGCTGGTTTAAAAGAAAAAAAATGATTTCAACAAAGCGCGGGACACACGCCAAAGGCAATTAATTTTTACACCAGCAAAATTTTATATGGAGATATTATAATGGATTTTTTATATCGCATACATGGTTCAGTTATTATAAATTAAATTACAGAATATCTGGCCGAGTCATTTACACAATTGTCTATTACGCATGTGTGTGTCTTTTCCACTTGATTCTCTAATGTATATAAAATAATAATAACAGAATGCATTAAAAATAAATTTTGTAGGAAGGCAATTTTTTTTTTTTTTATACAAAAGCACTTTTATAAAAATGTTCTATTATATTAATGTTCGGGGTTTGACAACGAGAAATAAATTTACTGCAGTACAAACTGAAATTTATTTGTGACCGAAATGAAATTCAGCAAATTATTCGAAATTATTTAGATGCACTCAGAAAAAAATGTAGCATTAGATAGTACAATTGGGGAATTATCTTCTACAAATAATAGTACAAATAGGGATAGGGATAAATTGTAATAAATAAGTCTAAAAAATTGTTCTAAGAAATCTGTCTTAAATCATTTGACACACTGTTTAAGGCTGTAAAATATTGTAGTATTTATTTGCGAATTTGTTTCACAGAGTCACAGTTTTTGTGTTTGCATGTGACAAAATAAATTTGCTACAAAATTGTAGCTAATCTGTGTATTGTCTATTTTCCATTATATTACAATTTAAAGTTCTTTATCTGACAAAATAAAGTCTACAATATTATATTAATTTTTTCCGAGAGATTTTTCTCAGTGTGTTCGCACGCGAAGTAAACAGCATGAAAGCTACGACGCATCGAGCGGGGGAAAAGTATAAGAAACCCATCGAGTTGGTGTTAATAAAACGAAGAGCGAGTCGAGTGTTTCGATTTCGTTGCCGCGGAATGAGAACGGTCGGAGGGTGAGACCTCTCGAATAATAACAGCAATAACGTTCCGCTGGGCGCTGTCGGGTCCTTCGATACTACGACCGCGAGGAAAGCGTCATTTATTCGTAATGGTACCATTCCGTACGCGCGCGAATCTCTCTCCCCTCGTACCCTTACGATAACGCGGTCGCGTCGCCCCTTCGCGCCCGACGTCTCGGTGATACATGTCCACGGTTTTCCTCCACTTTCACGCGAGGCAACGAAGAGCGGCGAGCTCTCTGCCCGGCTTGGGCAGATCGAACCATGCATTATTTATCTGGAATCAGAAACGAGAGTAATCGGCCGCGTCGAGAGATCGCGCGATATTAATCCAAGGAAGGGGAACAATTCCCGCAAATCGGTATGTCCGCCGTGCGGCCTAGCGATCGGAGAAAGATCGGTGAACGGATTCCATCAGTTGCCCGATCGCCAAATTACGAAAAATTCTCGTCGAGTATCATAATGAGTATCATAAATATACGAGATATTGTCAGTTGGTATCGCTGCAATTTGATGAAAAATGCTGAAGAGCGAACTGAGAAGAATGACGATTGTTTCAATTGAAAATAAAAGGACTTTTAAAGAGAGACACAGATAGAAAAGCAATTATTACTATTCGCGTAATTGGTGAGAGAAATTATCTTCCGATTAAATTAGAAAAATTATTATTATAATTCAATAATAATAATATAATAATTATTATAATTATAATAATATATTATTATTATTTAATAATAATTATTATTATTATCTTTATTATAATCTTTTCTGATACAGAAAAAAAATATTATTCGGTTTATATTAGATAATAGATATCCCACTATCATTTTTAACCGAGTTTCAGTATTGATTAATTGTTAAGATAATTGTGGAACAAAAACTTGCGTAAATTGAATACTTCTAATAAAATTTGCATAGACATTTGGAAGCAAAAGTGCAATAGTTCTGCTCTCAAGCTCGCAAAGCATGGAATATTCATTTCAGCGCGGTAAACAATAGAACGAAATGTAAATTTAGCTGAATAAAACTATTAAAAAATCAATATTTTTACATAAATTAAACATGGCAGTGTATTGTATATACTTCTATAAACGCAGATTGTACCATAAAAAGCTGATAAAATTTTATTGCTATACCAATATCCATAATTATTAGCTTCTAAGAACAATTATTCTTACAACAAGAATTATTGCTTTTACAATAAATAATTGTTTATTAGAAAACACATTGCATCTTTACATAATTATAAAAACACATTTTTATAATTAAATTTTAATTTAATTTAATACTGTTTTAAACGTTAAAGATCATTTTTATATTACAGAACCACTGATTACACGAAATTCGTATCATGTTATTTTTCTTTATCCCTAATATAATTTGAACGAAAGAGTACGAGGGCGGAGCAATCTAGATACTCGATAAAATGTATCTTATGCATTTCAAAGGGAGAGACATTCCAAACTCGCCAAAGAAATACCAATAGTCGGACAATGCTGTCGTCCTTAGGAAAACCTTATCGAACGATGAATCGAATCGACATGATTCGATGCAAACTACGAGCGTTTTATTCTCTAATGAGTATATACGTGTCGCCTTATACGCCTAAGCAAACTCTTGCGTTTTAAAATTCTTTCACATTATCATTCTAATCAGTTTCCTTTTGTCTGGAGAGTAGCTTCTTATGCATTTCTACACGGTGATTAAACTTTTTAACCAAAAGCATAATTTTATACACGAAGTTTATAAACAACTTTAGAAGAGAAGAAGACAATTTTTGAACTTTATGCGTTTGTGATACATAAAATCGTCAAAACAAGAAAGAGATACGGCAAATGCGAGTCAAGCGCGGTTAACGGTGCGCAGTGAGTA
>QKQZ01041002.1:0-52863 GCA_003595255.1 Solenopsis fugax
ATTTCTTCGATAAATCGATTGTCAGTTGTCACTCTAGAGGGCGGCGCGGTATTCAAAAACATTAGAAATATTATTTTATCCTTGTTGTTTAATGTTAAACAAGGATAAAATAATTTCTCTATATCTCCAATAATAATTAATATATTTATAGTATTAATAATAATTAATATATTTTATATATATTATATTTAATCCATAATCTACGCTAAGATCACTAAAAGTGCTAATTGTAAATTAATCTGAAATGAGATCACCTCCGACAGGTAATACAAATCGCTGGAATTTTTTTCGAAACTGTTGAAAAGCGATATTTCAGAAGAATATATCTGAGATGAGAAAGTGGAACCGAGAGATACGCATTGCGTGGAATATTAACGAGCGGCATGACGTCTTTCTCGAAATAAAAGATCTTCTCCCGAATATATATATTGCTCAACCCAGGCGCCGTGAAAGTCGCTGCTACACATTCTTACGACCCTGCCCCCTTTCCCTTTACCTCCTCCACGTGTCGGGTTGCGTTTATTTTTTGGAGGAATACACGCACCTACACGCGCGCATATATTAGGAGCCCGCTACGCGTGCATGATACGTCTACGGAATCACCAGCGTTCTATTATTAGACGGCCGGCGCTCGCCGTTGCATCCCGCGACGCCGGGATGAATGGAGAATGCTCTCTGAACATTATTATAGGATGTCGCCCCTTAACCCGAACGAACAAAAATTGTCTTAATTTTTTGGGAAAATCAAAAAATTAAAATGAGATACGTACGCATTTAAATAATTCTATAAATTTGTATACGTATTACATACAATTATGATGTATGCAGTAATACGGAGGAAAAAAAATCATTCAATCCGTTGATCATGTATATTTGTCTTATATTTTGTATTGTAATAAACAACGTACATACACAAGATCGCTAGAATAAGAAAATGTAGATGCGAGTATTATAGTCTAGTACACAATTTATTACATACATTTCTTCTTCTGTTATCAATTAGTCACATCTCTGATTGTAGTTACACTTCTCTCGTTTGAACTTAAATTATCGCGTCTTACGAAACGATAGTCATTTCTCTAACAATACTTAGGAGAACACGCCCTTGTTGCGCTGTAACTTTAATTATTACCACTATAAAATCCGTTTTATTGCCAGGTATCAATTTATACAAAGTAATATAATATTTGGCCGTACAAAATATTGAAGAATAACAAATGTCGCAGACTTCGCCATTATCCTTTCAAATCTTTCTTGCGCGGAATTTAATTGAACAGATAGTTCTTGGATGCTTTCCAAGAAGTCAAGTACTTACGCATTTAAAAATAATGTCGCAGTTAGAATATAAATATGATTGATGTATGATGTTTGAATTAGTTTTGAGTTTCGAGTAGTAACAATGTCGCGTGGCACATAGGTACATATATATGTATATTAACTTAGAATGATACAAATAAATTATCACAAATGTATTGTAAAAAAATTCTAACATAAATCTATAAATGAATCACGATAACGAAAGTGCTAACAATATGATTAAATATCAATGTTTTCTAAACTTAGATTAGAACATGTATCTAAGACTATCAAAGATAAAAAGTCACAGCATAGTGTGAAAGTAAAACTGACTAAATCACGTACTAGTGATAATGAATTCGGAAGTTATTCCATCGAATTGTCAAATCTTTCACTCATACAGCGTATAAAAGAATGTAATCTTATCATATGCTTTACTAATGTTCTTCTGTAGTGAATCTTATTATCCCTCTTCGAACATTAGCACCAATTTTAAGTGTCATGATATAAATTTAATGTATAGTACATTATGATTTATATTTACGTTTTGTTATAATGCATATATAGTTTATATAAATTATATCATTGAAATTAACGTATCTTTAAATATGTTGTACAAATTAGGAGAACAAATTTATAAAGAAATGTTTACAGAGTTGATCTTAATAAAAGATAACGTGCGCAATACGGAAAGAATTTGTTATCTTTTTTTCAATCTCATATGAAACGTTGATGGAGTTACATATATGTACATGGATAATATTTTACAATGATCTTTGAGCAGCTAAATAAGGAAAGACAGTAATTATGGAAAACAAGATTTTACAGAAAGTAAGATAGGTTCATGTTACTTCTTTCCTTTGATATCCCTTTATATTGCACAAGAACATTCTTAAATCAAGATTTTGTAATGTATCTATTATAACTTTTTTTAATTAGTTTTTGTTATTTTATGTAAATTTATTTTTGCATCTAAATTTGTATTTTATTTTTTAGAAAACAAGAGAGAATAAATTTTACAATTATCTATTATTACAATTGTCTATTATTGATTAAATCAATATCATAATATATCAAAAGTCTAATCCAAATTATAAATATACATATACTGAAATGTTGATATAATTGAATTAATATAATATCACACCAGCAACACTATGTAATATTAACGTTAAATAAATTCGATTTACTAATTAAATTGCAAAGTTTAGTTATTACCTATTAGTATTTTACCATTTTAAATCAACGAACTTTGCATCTTTCAGAAATATTACAAAGTCCATTCAATCAACGTTTGTGTACATGAACATTTTTTTTCTATTGAATCTCTGCAGTTTCATAGGAGGAAGTCACTTATTTATTAATATTATCGTTATTTTGTTCGCTATACAACTATTTAAAAATCCTATGTGTAATGTTATCGAAAAGCAAATTATACAATGATGAAGCAGTCTTAAACAAATTGGCGCGATGTGTATCTATAACATCATCAATATGGATGAGATTTTGTCAAATAATACTTAATGTCATATTTTCTATTAAAGTGAATGTGCCAATGGTATCATTGTTAAAGGTTTTTATAATACTAATAGGATGCAGTTTCCTTTAAGATAAGCCTTTTCTTCTTTTATGCGTAACCTTGCTATTGGTTGGATCATCCTTTGTTTCTTTATCTTGTTCCTGAGCTCCAGACCCTATATAATGTGTAAACATATTAGATATACATATATTATACCATTCCTAAATCAAGTAGATAAATGGTGATCATTACTATATTCCATAAACTTTTTATATGATAAGTTTTTCTAATAGATTTATAAAAATAATTTTTTTCTAACATAAAGTATCAACAATATTTTTTAAATTTAGAAATTTTTTAATGTAAATAATTATAAAGTAATTTTTTTGAAACTAATCTTTCTAACAGTTTTAAAAATAATTGGCAAATGCATTAATTCGGATTAAAGTTGACAATACTTAATAAATGTTTGGTTCATAATTATTGTGTACATATAACACTGAATATTTTTGGTGTTTTTAGAAACATACACGCACACGCACACGCACACGCACACGCACACGCACACGCACACGCACACGCACACACCCACACCCACACATATATGTATATAAAACATAATCTTACGTTTTCTCTTTGCCATACGTGAACGTGTCACACGCGAACTATTTTTGGAATTGGGTACAAGAACAGTCGTCTCGATGATTTTTTTTCTTAATCGCGCAACTTCTTCCATTGCAGGTGTCATCCATTTTGGTTTGAGTTCATTACTGGATTTTGAAAAGCCATATAGTAAAACAATTAAATGTAATAAAAATATAATTAAATAAAAAAATATAAACTGGATATGCAAAACTAAATATTTACTCCGATGACTTTGGTGGTGCTTTATGCCTAAATGAACCTGATTGCCTCTCCTTCATTTTACGAAGCACTTCTAACATTGCGTAAGTCGGTAGAGATGGTGGCCGCGGAGATGTGGACGATGGTGGTGTAAGAGGTGGCGTGAGAGGCGACGAAGGTGGCAGTTGAGTACTGATTTTTGCAAGTTTGTCTGGATGCAATGCTAATACTGCTTCCCAACTAAACTCTTTTTTCTGAACTGGTGGCTTAGGCTGCGTATTTCGTGTTATTCGTATCTAGAACAGATAATATCAAAGTTATAATCAGTTGTTTTTTTTTTTTTACGAATTAAAAGATAATTAAAATTCAATAAATTCAAATTCAAATTTTTACCTCGCCGTTTACAGGCCTGCAAGGTTTTCTTTCTCTCAAATATGGACGTTCAAAAAATATCGAGCTTGTAAGATTTTCATTAGACTCTTTCATGTTATAAAGACATGTAGGAATATTGCCATCTTGGCTGCTGTGTAGAAATAAATTCCGTAAATAGGAATAGTTAGGCTTGGTCTCAAATTCTAGCTCGGTAATATACTTCATATATTTCATGATTGCAGCTATAAAAAAAGTATTGTATAGAATAATATAAATACTATTGTATATGTACTATATATATATATATATATACACACACACACACACACACACACACACACACACACACACACACACACACAATAGATCTTTTTTTAAATTAATTATTTCTACTTTTACTAACCTGGTGGTTTTTTCTTATCAGGGAAGCACTTATCCATAAATAGAGGCAAGTCTGATAAAAGAATTTCTTTTTGTTGATGAACTTCTTCGGGATCCATTACAAAACTTATATCATTACTATCTTTCTCCCAAGGTAGCTTTCCACACATCCATTGTATAATATTATATCCTAAAGTCTCTAAGTCTCCTCTCCTTGAATGTGCTGAAAAATATTTTATCTAATAAAAGCATGAAATAATTTAATCCCATTTAGTAAGACAGGGAATAGGAGAAAGTTCGATTTATCGAATTCAATTATGCATTAAAATACTCTTTACTTAATAAATCTTTTATCAAAATCAATTATTCCTGTCAGTTCTTCAAGAAAAAAAATTTTATATTTTTTATAATCTCGACACACACACATACACACAATAATTTGTAACTATGCGAGAATTCTATTATTGAAATGATTAACATACTTCCATGATGAGCGTCCCGCGATGTAAATTCTAAAGTGCCCTCGTGAGCTCTTCTCTCATCATGTACGAATGGTTTATGTTCACCGGTTCCTGTGCGGAAGCGATATGCCAGTCCATAGTCTACTAAGTACGCCATGGATTTTTCCTTTCCTATTCCGTTCCCATATGATAATAAAATATTTGGTCCCTTAATATCCGCATGAGCATATCCCTTACTGTGAATATACTCTAGTGCATCCAACTATAAAAAAGGATAAAAATTTTTGAGTAATCACAAATTTAATTTTATCAGCTATTAATAATAAAACTTTCAAGTGATTCCAAGCGTGAAACTTACCATTTGTACAGCTAACGTATTAACAAGCTTCGTTGGTAATTTTTTTCTATGTGATAGAAATAATTTTCCAATATCTACTCCATATCGCGGTATTACTAGAAACCTGTATCGTTGACCTCCATAAACATAAGATCCCGATCCTTCATATGTGGGAACACCGATTCTCCTCTTTCCCTGAGACTCACACCAACTTTGAACTGTAAAATATACCAGAACAAGATATAATCGCTTCGCGAACGTGTGAATGTGTGTGTGTGTGCGTGTGTATGTGTTCGTGTGTATGTGTTCGCGCGTGCGCGCGTCTGAATTATAAATATAGTTTAATATAAATTTTGTTACATGCATGTTACTTACTCATGTGCTTGCGTGCCGCTCTTATATAAAAATTCATTTCCACAAATAATGGCCCATTATTATGAGGTTCAATCTTTACGACATATTTTGCATCTTGACCAACAGGTGATGTAATGTCATTAGAGGCTGTGAAAGAAGAAACAATATTATGACTCCCATACATTGTTCTATACATGTATACAAATTATTTCACTATTATAAATAGAAACAAATAGAAATAAATATAAGAATATTTACCGAGATATATATCTCCAAAACCACCATATCCAATAGTATTTCCCAGTCTCCATTTATTCTGTGTAATATCCATCAAGATTTCTCCTGCTGGCAGTTGCGTTGGTAACTTACAACCCGCAGCTGCCACTCTCTTCATAGGCACATCTTCTGCTCGTCTTGGTGGCATTCTATCGCTATTAAATCATTCATATATATATTCAATATATAGACTTGATAAAAGTAATACACATCATATCTCACACAGAGAAATTCATCCAACATTCATAATGGGATTTGTTCTTGCTATCAGAATTGTATCATAAGAGATAAAACTTATTTGATACAAATGCGATAGCAACAAATTGCATTAAAAAAAAATCTCACAACCTTGTACAAACAAGAACACATCAGGGATATTAATAATCTTACACTTTATTCATTTGTTTATTTTTTTAAAATGCTGCTTGCATACATTTTCTGATGCTTTATCTAATATTAATTTATTTATACTTATGTAAAAATATATCTCATTAAAATAACACATATATATATAATATATATATCATATATATTAGTTTCATAGTATCGACAAATTTTTACATTAAAGATACCTACATATACATTTGTAATTAAAAATAAAAAGTAGATGTTCAATACATAACATTAAAGAATATAAATTCGTATATTTAATTTTTTCGATTAAAACAGTTATATGCTAAATTATAGTTTTTCAATAAATTACAAATTGTATGAACTATGTATGTTTATTTTATTACTCTTCGCATTCTTTCCTTTGATTCAATTTTTTTCCAAAAATTCAATCAAATAAAATGCACTGTACTGCAAAGTAAAACACTACTCTTTAAGAATATTGTTCGTTACTATATACAGAGTTAAAATACGTATTTCTATTGAATGTAAATTAAAATATATGTACATAGGAATTGTCTTAAATCAACAAGGAGACTACTGAGCATTGTTTAGTGACTATGGTTTATTTGCTCACGCATATATGGCTCACGCATATTTAATCATCTGTACTACTTTGCATATTAAAAGCTATTATATATGAAGTTATTAAAATTACAAAAACATAATATAAACATATCTCGATTCGTAAAACATCCAAATTAACATTGTTACATTCTTAATGGAATATAAATAGTGTATGTATGTATAATATGGAATACAAATATAAAATATTTTATGCATTCTTAAATATTATGCTTCTCTATTTAAATATCTTCATATGTAATGCTTTTTAGAATATCTCAGTGCGGAGTAATTAAATTGGCGACACACAAAACTTGCTACTTTCAAAATCCATTAGCAGCAATTTTTAATAATGTGCAGACATACATAGTACAATATTTCTATGCACGTGGCACATGTTCTCAATGAACCATTATAATGGCATTTACACATAATTCGACATTACGACTCACATGTAATTCATAATAAACGTACAAAGTTACTCTTGAAAAAAAGAACTAATAAAGTGCTTCCATAAACCGATTGCTACATCAATAACTGATGTCATCAATTAACAGATTAGTAATCATCAATTACATATAGTAATCAGTATATTAAAACAATACCAATTCTTTTTTTAAGGGTACCAAAAAATTGTGAGATCTTCGCAAACTTGTTGATTAATTATGTAAAATAAACAAAAAGGATTCCAATAACGGATTATCGTACACAAATAGCGTTCTTTACAAATGGATTTCGATAACAACACCATCGACAACACCAGATTTGTTTTTTACGCGTTAACATGCCCGTTCTACATAATATAACATATACTTACATGGACGTACGTACTTTTCTAACGACCTTTTTTTGTCTACTTTTCTGTATTGTTACTTAAGGAGAGGAAGTCATAATCGTGTATTTGAACGGTGAGCACTCGCGGAAAACGTCTAGGCGAAAACGAGAGATTTCGCAGTCTGTTAGGTCTCGCTGAACGCCAAGCGCATTCCGCAAGGTTAGTCAGGACGGGTTCGCGTCTTCGCGAACGAGAGCCCGGCGTTTGGGTGCGTGTCGCCGTTCAAGGTAGCGTGCGCGAGAGCCGGCACCTGCCTTCGGAGACGCGCGTACCAGAGAGATTCGCGACGCGCGAGAGAAGAGGAACGCTCAGGGTGCAGGACGTGGATCGTCCTGTGGTCAGGGTGCGATCACGATCCCGCGGTACCTAATCGGTCTAACGTAAAGTACACCGCGTACGTTCGACAGATGCGCTAGACGTCTCGCCAATGTCCCGTTGACGCTGAACGACGCGAGCGAGTAGAAGCGGGAAGCGCGATCGAAACCGAACGCGCCGACGATCTGTCGCTCGCCGCCGCTCTCGGCCGACGGACACGGTCGAATCGCGCAACCTGCGTTTCCGTCTCGGGGTACTCGCGCGCGCTTCTCCGCACCGAGCCCGACGGGTCATATCATCGCACCGCCTCGTAAACACGCTCCTATGCCAATCAGCTGGAACCAGTCCTCGACAATCGTCCCTCACATAGGAGAAGCGCGTAACGTCGCGCGACAAGCGACAGCACGACCAGCCGAATCGAGTCGCTCTTTTTTTCGAATACGATAGAACGCAACGGAAAACGATTAACTAATGGGAAATTCGCACCACGCGCGACTACGACCAATGACGTTTTGTGTCCAAAGAAAGATGCGTCCAATAGAAAGATGCGCTTTCCGGGGACGACGGTGTCCCCAGCTAGGGTTTCGCGGAACTCATTCACCCATTGGACGCTGAATGACGTATGTCGAACGAATGTGAACCCTCCTTAAAACCGGCACCGACCGGCATAATCAGGAATGTAGGAATGTTCGTGTTGTTTGCACTTTTTGCACTTTGAATCTACGCTTTCTCTCTCTCTCTCTCCAATGCCCGAATGCATATTTATCTCGTTTCAAGTGCGAATATTTTTGGAAATTTTCAAGCAGCACGAACAGATCTGTTGAACCAACTTTTTAAAAAGAAATTTCGGAACATCGCTATTGCGGAAGCGTTAACCAAGATTATGCCGTATATTTCAAGATTACATCTACGTTGTTGCTCTTTAAGTTTTTACGCACTGCAAATCAGGGTTAGGTTCCAAAACGTTCTTTCCAAGGAAAATTTTATTCGAAATATATAGTACACGTAACGTATATTATTTTATATCGCGTTAAATTTTCTTCATAGAGGATGTTTTGGAATGTAGCCCAAGTAAATATACAGGGATCGTCATCTTTAAAATGTCTTTTATTAATGATAAATGAGAAATTCTATTACAAATCGATATTTACAGGGTGTACATACGGTATTGCATTGCGCGAATCATCGTCCGAAGTAAGCGGACATTTGTATCGCGCCCAAACTGTTTTTTAACAATACGTGATGTTTACATAAACCTTGTTCATATAGACAATACAAATGTGTAAAATATGTTAACTATTGTTGGGTAATAGAACCTAATATAAAAAAAGAATTAACTTTTAAAATTGTTAATATAACTGATTTTAATATGTTAATAAAAATGTATAATATTAAATATATAATATTAAAAATTAGAAAGTTAAAGAAAATGATACATCACTTTTCTTATAAAAATTTGATATATCACTAACTAATTTTTAATATATATTTAATGTATATTTTATGTCAGGCTCAAATCTTCTATGATCCATAAGTTTATATAGATGACATTTTATACATGTAGTCTACATAATTTGTTATTTACGCGTAATGTAGATTATTTATATTTTACGCGTAAATGCACAATCCTGGCGCTAACTTTTAGTTTTACAATATCGGGATGTTATGAAATTTATTGGAAAAATGTTTCAACTTTACTGAAGAATATAAAACAAATATATACACATGAAAACAATTGGGAACAGAAAATTAATTTGAATTAACTTCAGTCAACACATTCACAATTGACACATAATCGTTTAATAAAATTTATAAATTTGAAAGAGTTGTCTACATAGAATTTTATTCCAAATACATACATTTTTTCTATGCTTAATTTTCAGAGTTATGATGTTTTACATCGGATTGTTCAACGCGAAATGAACAGAAGGCCGCACTCGTAAAGGATTTATAGAATTTATAGATTGTGTTGGCATTTAATATATAAAGATAAATATACATATACACCAAAATATAGAAGATATGTATCTTACCTTAAAATATACATATATATAAAATTTATTCGCTATTACTTTAAATATATAGAAATGGAAATAAAAATGTGCCACATTAACATTATCTAGCGTCTATCTGTTATACATACATACATACATACATATATATATATATATATATATATCGAATAATTACTTAAAATACTACAAAGATGAAATTACAATGGCACGATGAAGAGCATAAGTACTCTCCGATTTATATGTAATAAGTAGAATTGCATTTGCATCAAGAGTCCTTTTGTTTAGAAGTCTCACTGCAACTTCTTCAGTAACTAATCGATCTCCGCTACACCAGAAGAAAACAGTGTTTTTGCTGTCAATTGTATATGTACAACATGCGCATGTATCGTAAAATCATTTATTTCATTCCTTTATGCCAGTCAATTTTACACTTAGTTCCCACAGACGGAGCGCTACTTCTCGGTCTAGATTCTTTTTAGAGATGTAAAGTTTGCAGTCACGATACATATGTCCACTTTCCTCGGACAACGATGATTCTGTTGCGCAATGCAATACCGTTTGTGCACCCTGTGAATATCGATTTGCAATAGAATGTTTCATTTCCCATTAATAAAAGACATTTTAAAAATGAAGATCGCACACATGGCGATTCTTGTATATTTACCTGATTTGGAGTGCGTAAAAACATAAGAGCAATAGGCGAAAAGATGATATAATGAAACCAGCTTCTTTTCACACTCCTGAAGAGACCAGTATAGGTAAATCCGGGACACACCATGTAAACGTTAACTCCGGTATTGTTTGTTCGTTTTGCAAGTTCAGTAGCAAAGTATGCATTAGCAAGTTTTGAGTTGCAGTAACCAGGATTCATTCTATTTTTTACTGGCAATGCTTTTTCCCCATTCAGGTTGGAAAAGTCTATTACTCCAGATTCCATAAGCTTGGATGTCACTACTACTATTCTATATGAAAAAAAGGTTTTACTTTAATATCATTTTATCAATCTAAAGTATTATCCTGTACTAACCTGCTGGGAGCGCTTTCCTTCAAACAATCCAGAAGTAAATTGGTAAGTAGAAAGTGGCCCAAATGATTCACTCCAAAATGTATTTCAAACCCATCTTTCGTCAACACGTGATCTTTCAAAGGTGCATACACCCCGGCATTATTGATCAACACATGAATCTGAGAAAATTTCTTCAAAACTTCATTGGCAAAATCTCTGATTGATGAGAAAGACGCCAGATCCAGTTCCATAGGAATCTGCATAAAAGAGATACTATACATTGAATCAGGGTTGGGTAAGTTAATAAATTTTTTTTTAACTAAAAAAAAAAGATAAGATCTAACAATATATCAAGGATATATTGTTAGATTGTGCTGTGTTTGTCTTCCTTCTTTAAAAAAAAATTAACAGAGAAAAGTTAATAAGTTAATGTTTAAAAATAACTAGTTGAAGTTAAAAATTAACACATTTGAAATTAACTAAATTAAGTTAAAAGTTATTAACTTTTTAACTTTTTGTTTAACTTTTAACTTTTTAACTAGTTACTACCCAAGTCTGCATTGAATACACATTAAGTCAGAAAGTAGAAAGATAAAAATAGAGAGTAATGTAAAATAGAATTTCATAATTTGACATATAAGAACTATTGGTCCAATTTTGCTAAGGGAACGCAATGCTTACCAGCTCGCCAGTGAGTATTTTGCTACGTATCTCTGCTATAGCATTCTTCGCTTTCTGTACGTCCCTGCAAGCCATGATAACTGTCGCTTTTCGCTTGGCAAGCTCCTTCGTCGTCTCCTTGCCGATGCCAGCGTTGGCACCGGTCACGAGAAACACCCGACCCTCCAGATTGCTAGTGCTCTTGCATCTGCCCCAGCTGTGTTCTCGACATTTGCGGAGCAAGCCGATAAGCAGGACCACCGGGAATATGAAGTAGCACCACGAATATACCATATTGACGTCAGTTTCAACCGCGCGACATGAGACTATGTTCCGGGTTCGACGCGTAAATCGCGATGACTGGCTAATGCATGTTAAGCGTGGCGCAATATGCACGCTCGTTTCGATCGAAATGGAGCCTCACTTCGTTGCATACGACATCACGGCTACAATCGGAATGCACCGAGCGCAAAAAAAACGGTTCAAAGGCGAATCTTATCTCGAAACACTTCACTAGCGATTTCACATCTCAAGCCAAGTAATCATCGCAACATCACAAATGTGTCGCCTGGCGCCTAATGATGCCGCTACCGCGAGCTGCTCCGAGCTCCGACGACGCAGATCGACGGAGCTTTATTTACAATCGCAGCGCGCAGACGCTGCACGCAAGCGTCGTGCGAGGTGCAGTTGGGTGTAGAGAGTGCAGTACCCGCAATGTCGACCAGCCGCAGCGGTATCTGCTGTGAATCTGCTCCCGGCGCGTGAAGTTAGCCGCGCGGTTTACAAATTTTCCACCATATTGGTATTATCCGTTATGCGAACTTGTAGCTTTGTGAGAACGCGAGTGCTTTTGCATTTTTTCGTCGTGTCGAAATGGAATTACGTGAGTGTCGCGCGCGATTGTCGTCGGGTGTGTCGTACGAAGTGCCGTGGGATGTAATTTGATGACCAGCGCACGGGCAATCGTCATCGACGTGTCTTTACGAGCGATTTTGTGCGGGTGCCGCTGCCGCGTGAACAAGCGGCTTCGGACGAATCATCGTTTCACGTTCGTCGCATCGTTTCTCCATTTCGACAAAGTTGAGAGTGATCGGGAGTGTCGTACAAAGTATCGCGCGATTATGCGTTCGGATTATTGTAGTGTGCAAGTGATTAACGAAACGAATCTTACGCGAGTGTTATGAAGGAAAAGCAATGGCGTGCTTCGAGGACCGAGAGCAGGAGGAGGACCAGAGAGGCATTAGGCATCGGTGGAACAACCATGGGTAAATAATTCTTTGATATATCATTGATCGTTAATTGATTGTTGATTGTTTTGGGCGCTGTTTCACCTACATATTTATACATTACAGATAAATGCAGTTTTAACTCCGCTGTTGCACATCAGTGTCAGTAAGTCTGATACTATTTTTATCTTATCATAAATTGAGTCACAGGTGTGATAACATCATTGAGAGGGGTTGAGTAAGGGAGAGAGAAGCTAAATCGCCTTAGACTAAGCTATGAAACATTTTAGATTAAGCTAAACTAAATTTTAAGATGTAAGAATAATCATAGACAAAGCGGGAGCTTTTGCAAGCCATTAGGAATGTAACAAAGAGTTTATAAATTAATTGAACTAACTTTTCTATTAATTATACTTGTATATTAATTATATATTATGAAAACGGGCCTTAGAGTTGACCATCAGCTTCAATAAAATCATTGGTGATGTCAATAATATATGATGAAAGATTAGGTTAACTTAAAAATTAATTTAAAAATTAATACACACTCTTTCATGAGTTTATAGCTAATACATTAAAGATTATGTGTATGCACCTTTAATTTATTTAACCATAAGCTTATGAAAGTATGTATTAATTTTTAATTTAACCTTTTGGTTAATTACATATAAATAAATTTAATTATATAAGTAAATATTCATGATCTTTAAATTGATTCGACTATCTGATGCAAATATTTAATATGAATAATTGAATTTTATAATGCAGTGTCAAATTCATGATTTACATATAAATGTTTCATAAATAAGTATACATAGTTATCAGAACATTTCTTTAGCTTAAATAAAACTGAAATATAGAGATGTAAATTTATTTTTCAGTTTTATGTCGAATGTGTCTAATAAAAACATGTTGTTTAAGTACGAAGTTGATTTATTCAATGCATTGGATGGGTTTAAATATTGATAAAAAATATAATTTCGCAAATGTGCATTCTGCAATCCGTTCAACCGTATACATGTGCATTCTTCATTAACAATATTTTCCATCACTTACTTTTTTGCCAACTTTATAAAGTGGAACTGTGAAAATTAATTAATAATTTAAAAAATTTATAAGATTATATTACTATTTCTTGTGATAATCAAATTGAAAATTTGCATAAATCTATGGACTAGTAGTACATATGTATTATGTGTTCCAATAAATTATATATAGTTTTATAATAAATTTGAGTCATAATGTTGCCATCACTTAAAACATATTAAGGCACGTTATCAAATATTTTTCCATATCACATATACAATCGATTTAGAGAAATAAAAGTTAACAAGCTAATTATATACGTTATCTTACAAGATGAAAAGTACTTTTATCTTTTACGGTCCGCTATAAAAAAATATTTCTCATTCATAATTACGGCCGTTTAGCATTACATTGAGAAAACAAATTGTTAACTTTACTAAATTTTTCAACTTAAATTTCTTCAATTCAAGTATTTATATATTTAAGTTAAAATTAAATTTCTTCAGTGCAAATTTATGTATTTTTAACTTAAATACATAAATACTTGAATTGTAAAAATGTAATCAAGTTGAAAAATTTAGTTAACAATTTTTGTTTTCAGTGTACAATCTGACATGTTGATATCAAAAGATTTTCAAAGTTGATATTGAATTATAACGAATATAAATCAGTATCTTATTATGAATAGAGTGTCTTTTCCATCCATTCTTCGAGTGTGAATGTAGCTGTCTGGGTTTGATCTGGATCTCTCTCTCTAAAAATATCTACAACAATATAATAACTGATTATATCTTGTGTGTATTAATAATTATATGTAATAACTATTGCCATTAATATAATTAATTTGTAGAAATTAATATATTGAAACATGTTAACAAATTAAAAAAGGTAATATATTTTAATAGTGATAGATATATATTAGTGATATACATGGGAATTAATTCTTAATTACAAGTTTCACTTACCAATCATTGTTTTAATTCTGACCGCACACATTATAAAATCGTCGAAAGTGATCTTGCCATCTTTAGTACCATAACGATGAACTAATATATTAAGAATATGATAGTTCAAACGGTATCCTGCGCTATTTAATGCTTGTCTTAATTCAAATGCACTTAAATATCCCGATTCGTCTCTGTCGTACAGCTTAAAAACAGCCTGAAATATATATTTGAAGCATCGTTTACAAATGTTACAAGGGTCCACAGATATTTTACAAGATAAAGGCTGCGGTCAATCAGACACTACAAATGCTTTGAAGCATTTGATTAACCAATCAAAATAAAGAAATTGATCAATCAAAAGATACTTCAAAGCATTTATAACTGTATTTTGACTGTACCCAAAGAGTTATAAATTGAATCGAAAGATTTCGCACTTACCCTCCACTTTCTAATGTCATTCCACAACGTCTTAAATTCTTCAAAACCAAGTTTGCCAGAATGATCTGCATCTAGCATAGCAACCATACTGCGACATACATCTTTACTGAAACCTCTGTCGTGAGTCTCTGCAATTTAAGAGACGGATTTATTTTGTCTATTGTAATCTTCGTATGAGAGAAAATATCTAAGATTAAAATTCGAATACGTTTGGAAAATTCGCATAAAATTAAGATAAAAATGTAAGGATATTATCTTACAATTTTTAAAATGTGTTGAAACAGAAATACCTTTGATTATACAGATTATCCCGAAATTTGCGATTCAAAATACTGTAGCAAGAAAGAAGTTCCCGACAAATTAAGTAAAATTATTAAAGTAATTAGTAAAGTTATTTGTAGATTTTTATTTCAATCAGTAATTTTTGAGATATAATTGCTTAAAACTGGAGATTATGTTTAGACAGTTGTTTTTCATGTGATTATTATACTGAGAGAAAAAATATTTTAAACAAAATATCTTAAAACAAAAAATTTTACTATAAAAAAATATTGGAAATGAAGAAATAACTATTAAATCATTTTTTTGCAGTATTAGAAAATATTTACTGTTAAACTATTTTTATATTCAAGATAATCAGATTTTTTAAGAAAAGAAGTTTTATAATTATTAACTTATTTGTAAAATCATTATTTAAATATAAAAAATGTAAAAATGTAAAATTATATACTTAAGATAACATGTCTATTTACTTAAAAGTAAATATTTTTACTTAAACAAAAATAAATACTTGCATTAAAATATATAATTTTAAGAAAATATATTTTTTTTATTAAAAAAATTTTTTCTCAGTGTAATACTGGTCGTGCAACTCACGGACATATGACTATGTAAACATGTTTATGATTGGTCAGTTTTAAATTCTTATATTTTAAAAACTGTTTGAAATAAAATAACTATTTTACAAATAACTATTTTACTTAATTTCTTGAAAACTTTCTTATTATTTCAGTATTTTGAGTCACGAATTTCAGGACACCATATATAATAGAGATGACAAATTCGACGATTACGATACAGCTACAGAGATTGCAGACTTTACACGTGTGTGATTCACATGATGGATTTAAGTGATTCGTTAATGTTACATTCTCTGTTAATTGGAAAAGCATGCGGTATTTTTTACCGGAGAGTTTCGCCCTACCTTGTGCAGACATAAATTAGAGTCTCAACCTGCTAACATCACTTTGACATTTCACCATACGAGTGCTGATGACAGCATGTTTTATGTATTAACAATAGGGATAACGATAAATAATCAAACGAGTGTTCTGTGACATAATCGTTACGACGTAACAAAACTGGTAAAACAATCCTGTGGTAGGAGATATGTTTGTCTTACCTACGGGCTTATTGTACTGTTCATTATTACAAACAATGCCGCACAGCAGTGAGATGAGTGTATCGATAAACGAACCATTTCCTTCAATAGTTTCGGGATCATGTGCCTCGCTACGATGCGCCAACTGTGGTAACTCTACCCGTAACACACAGCTACATGTTAGCTTGAAGTTTTACATACGTACACTTGGGTCATAAGAATTCGTAACTCATTACGTTTACAGTTTAAATTACAATTCATAATTCTAATTTTTTTTTAGTTTTACAAAGCTTCTAATAAGCTGGTTTCTTCAAGAATTAAAGTTTGGAAAAGAAAAAGTTCATATGACTTATACATGTTCCTCCCTGCTTCTTTAACAAAGATCACATTATTACAACTGTTTTTAATTTCTTAAATAGTTTTTAATTAATCTAATTAAATAAAGAAACATTTTTCATAATATTGGCACTGGACTAAGTTATATCAACTATTTAAGGGACCCAAATGTATTTATGCACTGTAGATATAATTTACAAGGTCAGAGATAAGCATGCGGAATTAATAACATGATCATTAAAATGTTGTACAGCGTGCCAAGAGAATAAAGTAATTTTTAACGAGAAATTGAAGGAATAAGTTCATAGTCGGCTATCAGACTAAAAGTAAATGGTGCAAGTGATAAAATATATCCAAAATACGAGATTAATGAAGCATGATTAAATATATGATTCTATTAATGATTGTAAAAAACATTGAGCAAATTAAGCCAAAAAACATTACGAAAAGCTACAAAGCAAAGCTCTTAATAATTAGAATAAAATACGATCATGTTTTTCTAAGGGGTATCGTACTCAAAACTGTGTGTACTTCTCTTTTATACTTGTTATGTGTAAATATAATGTGTAAATATGATAAGCAAGACAATATTTACCTTTTCTCATGGCGAAATCTAAGATATCTTTGAGCTCCATCCAGTCCACTTCCAAGTCATCGCCAGCAAGTTTCTTGAAAAATTCTCGAACTTTTTCGGTATTGCGGTCTTCGGGTTCATCGGGAACCTAAAAATAACAGAAATAAGTCTTTCGTGATAAAGCATAAAGATAATCGTAATCTGTGACTAGTCTAGAAATTCTAATATCTCTTTCATGAAATTTAAAACGATTTCACACTTGATAATTATCTTTAAATTACAATTTAAAGACGATTTAAAATATTGGGTTAGAACAAAAGTGACACATGTAGTAGAATAAATATAAATTTATTCTACTACATGTGTCACTTTTGTGCAAATATCTAAACATTGGAGATATTCGACCGTTCATGTAATACATACAAATTGAAATAAGAACGCCTTGTACGGTCAAGCTGGATCTTAGTGCTTTTTATAAATTGTGCGTTATGACCGGAAAAATAATTCGGCGCGTAGTCGGTTGAAAAAGGTATATAATTTGAAAAAAGATATATAAAAATCACACAAGTAAAATTTATAAAAAGCACTAAGATCCAGCTTGATCGTACAAGGCGTTCTTATTTCAATTTGTATATCTAAACATTATTTTTGAATTTTATCTAAAAAACGCTTTTATTCCAACCTAATATTTAGATTTAGACATGTTTGGGTAACTAGTTAAAAATTAGTTAAAAGTTAATAACTTTTAACTAAACTAAGTTGATTTCAAATACGTTAATTTTTAACTTCAACAAATTATTTTTAAAGCACATAAATTTAACTTGTTAACTTTTTTTTTAAGTTAAAAATTACTTAATATAAGAAAGAAGTTGTAAATGAAAAAAGTATATTCTCATATAAAAAACAATATTTCTTTCTTATTTCATGTAAACTTAATTCACAAATAAAATATTAAATTTATTCAATGATCCATATTGTAATTGTTATTTAGAGTAACCTAATTTTAAAAAATCACGACATTCTAATTTAATATAAATATAATTTTTTTCAAAATAAACTTTTAATTTAATTTTGTAAGCCATTAACTTTAATCTAGTTTAAGAAAAACACTAGCTTGCCCAACCTTGGAATTAGATAATTTTTAAATATTTAATTAAATTCACAGAGTATTTTTTTTACTTCTTGCACACATATGCAAAATATATACTATAGCTTACTGTTGCCTTCACCTTTAAGCACACGTTTTACTTACGTTATCTCCACTTTGGCCCTCCTTATCGCCCGCAGGATTAATTACCTAAAAGCCAAGCGATATAAACATGCGGATTGTTAGTGGCCAGCCGATCGTTAGCGACATTCTAAATCTTCATGACTGACAGTCAATTATCACATGGCACGACAAATATCAAATTTCACAGGCATTAGCTAGGCATAAGACTTAATTGCATAGTTTGATTAAATCTATGATTTTTGTGCAATTTAGCAATCAATTCGATGCGTCACTAATCTGTGATTACACCCTTTTGACGATGCATGTATCTATCAAGCTGTGTTGGTGCTGTGAATTATTAGTGGGTGTCTTGCACTTTAGTTACGTGAAATAAAATAATATATTTGTCGCGTTAGTATGATGTAATTAATCTTAAAATATTAGTATAAGCTGAAAACTTTGTGCACAACTATCTTCAATTTTGAAGAAACTTTCCAACAAACGTTCTTTAAATATATGATCTGAAGGATTTTTTAAGCGATTATCTCTCAATTTGTTATTGCAACAAGATAATTCGTATTACTCAGGATCAATCTATTATTGTAGATATATTCATATTTTGTTCATTCAAAAATTCACAATCCTTACCCTATCATCGACTTCTCCAATACCGACTTCTTCGTCGTTTTCTCTGTAAACGAACAAAACCATTTGAATAAAAATTCTCTAATCGTCATACATACATCGCAATATCGTAACAAGACTTACTCCATATTGTTCTTATTCTCAGAGAATATTCTCAGCAAGAATTCACCTTCTTCATTCGGATCAAAAGTACTCGGAACTATGCAGTACACACCAGGTGGTAATTTGAAACGGCATGTAACTTCTCTTAAGTTTATAAATGACGGCGATCGTCCCACGGATGCATTGTACTTGAAGAAGTTCACGTCTAGTGGTTTTGGCAATCTCTCTGGATATTCCAACTGTCGATTAGAAATGAATTATTATTGGACTATTTCATATTTATTAAATTGCTTCTTCTAACATTGATTCTATAAAACTTCATGTGTTCTTCGAATGACATTTTACTTATTAGCTACTTTCTGTTACGGAAACTATAAATGTGAGAAAAAAATACAATTTACAAACGGTAGTGAAATTATTCTTGGTCGAAGTATCAAAGATAAATATCCGAATCTCCAGATAAATCGAATTATGATTCGATTATATTGTATTGAAGATTATAAAGGATAAATCACAATTTCTCGCATACATGGTAAATCGCGAATCCTATAGTGAGGCAATCAGCACCCATTCTTCTTTGTGCCCTCCTGTTCTTTTGCATCAGAGCAATGATTACAGTACACTTATCATCATCGTCGTCTGGATTTTCCAATGTAATACGATACTGCGGATTATGCCAGAAGGTTTCTGTGGAATTTGTGTTTCTTGTTTAACTAAAACGTTCCTATAAAATTCGACTAGTTGGATATGTTATTTGTATATCTCACCTAAAAAGTTTCTGCAACCACCTGCTGTTACTCCGCGCACCCACTCTCCTTCGAACACGCTCATCTCCCAACGTTTTTTCCCGCTACTGATATCGTCTACCGTTAAAGAGTCGGGATTCAAGTTGCATATCTCGAGTTGAGTGAAGTGGCGAACGAAATCATGAAATGACATCCAAAACTCGCCGTCCACGTCGAAGATCAGACCGAGCTCTTCCTTCTCATGTTCAGGGATGAATCTCCATTCCGGTGATCTGTCGACAGATGACGTAAGCGTGAACTTGGAAGTATAATCATCGAAATATAGGGGGAGAGAGTACTCACTTATCGCTCCAAGGTCCATTCCATTCCGCCTCGTTTCCCCAAGGATTCCGAAGCCTCAATAGCGGTACGGTACCCTGCCGATTCGGCATTTGAATTTCCACGTTCTTCACGCGGGTGATGCTGTACGCGTGACCGCGTATTAATCCTTGAGGTGTTTCAGCCTCCACTATGTTGGGATCAGGCTAAAACGAACGAAGGAACAAAATAATAATCTTGCGATTAGAAGCCTGCGATGAGAACTGTTGTAATTGCTAATTTACCTCGATGGAGCAACCCAGCAATGAGTTTCTCTCAAAGGCTTTCAATAATATATTAAACAAATTCGGCGGCGTTTCGTCCATTTGGTACATTTCTGTTACTCCGCCAGTGAAGTCTTCCATAGCCTCGCAGGCTGTGCCGCCTTTTAACGCCTCGTAGGAGCCATGAAGTTTCGCGTATGCTTTCTCGAGAAGGGCACTCCAAAATTCGTTGTTCTCGGCTGATTGTAGATACATCAATTTTCCATGATAGGTGGGCAATCGATCGTCAATCACCACGTCGACCCATCTACCGTATTGCCAAAACCTATGCGTACATATCTTATGTAAATGAGCCCTTTCCAAATTAGCAGTAACTTGTAATTCAAATAGAAATATTATACGAATGTCACAGAATTTAGATAAAATGTAGTATATTTATGACATTCTACTCTGTGATTAATGAAATTCCGAATACACATAATACATACATAATACATATACAAGGAAGAGTTGCTGAATGCGTATTAGTGTTCTAAAGCCTCTTCAATTTTTACTTAACATAAATAACTTTTAGTGACAAAAATAAAAAGAAATAAGTCATGTAGACGAAAATATAATAAGTTTTATTTTGTTTTATGTATGCTATTAGAATTTTAGAAAATCAAGTACATTTGATGAAAATTTTTCATGAATTTATATAGCTGATAACAACATAATTATGCAATTGTATTTTTAATTGTTATATTTTCATCAAAGAAGGCATATTGTAGAAAATATTTTATATTATGTATATTTTGTATATACATATTTATAATTATTATAAAAATTAAATCAATATTTTTATAAACTATTAATTTTCCTAACTCATACCGTCACAATTTTACTACAATATAAATGATATTAATGTGAGATTGATAAGTAATAATAATAACTTTAATAATTGCTATAAGTAAAAATAAAAATAAAATCAGTTATAAAAATAAATTCAAGCCAGTTTTATTTCGATGTTTTTACTTTCTCATTATTGTTATTTATTAATTATAGAATACTTGATCAGTTTTTCAATGAATTATTATTAAAATAAGTATTAATTAATGATTCCTTATATTTTTAACTACTTTAATTCTTAAATTCGATATTTTTGAAAACGATTTAAGTGATTATTTAAAGGTACACTTTACCGGTTTTCCAAATCACATCTTTCGCAACATGTTACAGAAAAACTTATAACAAATTAATTTGTTATTACTGAAAGTACTTTAACATGTAATAATAGATGCTTGAAACATTGAGCTACAATTTCGAACTTTGCAATCAAAACAGCACCACCTGTGAAATATAATAAATAATTACTTAAGTGGTACGCATTTGGCAACTCTCCTATGTATACATGTATAAAATTTTATATGATAATCAGTAAGAATATAAATTACGTCATTTTTTGCTGCGTTATTTATGAAACTGAATGCGAACTTATTCAAACCTGAAATGGAAGATTCCTGCGTAATTTTCCTCGAAGCTCTGATCTTCCGGTACTATTTGAAAGAACAAATTCGAATGCATGGTTAGATTTGCCACGGCTGCTAGCAACCAGCAATCTCCTAGCTCTCCCTGTTGAATGTCGAATCTTGAGAAGCCTTCCACAAAGAGCTGAGGATTGTCCGCGATTTCCTGCGAAGTATATGCGCATTGTAGGCTACCATCCTCGCGCGTGTCCGATTTGTTAATTATTCTCGATAGAAGCTAATAAAATTTGAGATAACTCAAGAGATTTCTGACCATCGGTCGTCTCCATTCTATGTATCTATCCGGTCTGCGGGAAAAATATAGCGACGAGTCATTGGCCGGGAATTCGGGATCCTCGAAGAGCCGTCCCGTTGCTAGACATTCTCGTCTCAGTTTGTTGAAGTCTTGGACTTCTCCTCGTGCTCTGAAGCCGGACCCCTTCTCCCCTAGCTGTGAACATCGGTTTATGCGTCAAATCGCGGTGCGTACGCGAATCTTTTCTTTTTGAAAAGAAAAAGATAGAAAGGAATAGAAGAGGATTAGGGATCTCTAAGAAAAAAATCGGTCTACGTTATAGTAGGGTTTTCCGATGAAGTTTTTCGTCGTTCGTATCGCTTTATCCTCATATGATTTTTTGTGCTTCCGTGTTGTAGAATCGTAAGATTTGTTGGGCAAACTTGCTGTCGAATTTTCAGGCACAAATTCGCGTTTATCGTAAAAAACATTATTCTTGCCGATTGTCGTGTCGTTCGCGAATTTTGCGTTCTCGACGTTAGATGCGACTTTCAGAACCGCGAGACCTTCTTGCATAAAACTGGCGTAGCGATAATTGGCGTATTTGCTACGTCGTGGATCCATCTCGATGAACTGGCGAGGAGAAGCGAATCGTTTTGTATGCAGAGAAATTCGCGGCGGGAAAAATCGTCACGTACGCGTTTAGTAAAACAGGTCTCTTCTCGAAAACGTGAAACCGATACAGAATGAAAAGCGAAACTATTCGCCACCGCGAAAGAGAAAACCTTCATTCTTCGTACTTGGAATTTCCGATATCGCTATCATTTGTGATACGATAACTTTACCGGAAGACAACTGACCACAATTTAGATTACGGTATTGCTTGATAAGCATATGTAAACAGCTGCACCATACGTGATAGAGGTAGCAAATTGGTGTACGGTATGATGCAGAAATGCATTTTTAAATATTCCATTACAACGGCAAAATACTATCCAATGAATATCCTTTTTTTCCATTTCTTTTTTGTTTTCCATCGTTTTTCATCATTATTTCTGAGAATATCAAAAGACTCGATCGAACAAATTCAGATTAGTGAAGATAGGCAATTAGGAAACGAAATGCAAAGTGCGCAAGTATCTAAACAATCTTTGCGAATTCAGCATTTGAAAAAGAGAACGCTGCAATCTTTATTTGGACTGTCTTTAACTTGCTATATTAACAATCGCATGTGTATGCACATATTACCAATATTTTTCGTCTATGATATAAATTGATACACAAAAAGTTATTGAACTAAAAGCCAGAGACTTTGAATAAAATAATATCTCATAATGATAAGCTGGATCAATTATATTTTGAATTACAAATTACAGATAATTACAAGTAGAGAAAACGAATTTTTAATTTAAAATTATTTTTACATTACATATCTATATAAGCACATATGTAATTATGTTTATCTATTCAGTCATAATTTTTTAGTTCATGAACAAGATCTAAAAAAATTTTTGGAATCTAAATAATTTACATGCTTTTGTAAAAATACGTAGACTGCACGAATACCATCGCATTGACACATGCAATGACGCACATTATTCTATTGAATGAAAATCATGCAAGAATGTAGCATTATATCAATTACACATTTCTCGTACAATGTCGTCATCGTTATTGCCATCACCATCGGTATCATTAGAACACCTTGCATGCGTATATTACAAATGAGGTGAGTAATTATGCGTGATATTAAATTAAAGAGTTTTAGTATTCACATTGTAAAAGACTTTATTTAGATTAATGCAAATTCTTCAATCTGCGAAATATTTTTGAAACGAGGAAAAGAGGAGAAGGTTAAATGAGAGGAATTGATCAGTGATTTTCTCGGTGTTATGATATTTTATTCCAATATGCTGTGCACACATGTGTTATAATTACATGATTTTATAAGAATTTTAATCAAGCTTTTATAACAAAAGATTCGTATATAATGGTGCTATAGTAAAATACGAAAATATCTTTTATATTTTATGTATATAATTATTAATTTACTAAGAATATTTCAACTTTACTTTCTAAACAATCAGAAATAACAATTTGTAATTTAATTTAAGATTCTATCAAATTGTTTCTCACACTTAAATAAATAATGTAATAAATATTGTAAATAATAGAAGAATAATTATAATTAAAGGATTAAAGAATATTTTTTTCTTGCCACTTTTATATATATTTATATAGAGAATTTCTCAAAATTGTTAATTTTTTAACAACTATTAGATTGGCAAAAAAGTCATGTCGTTTATATATGTATATATAATTATATATAAATAATTGGAAAGAAAAGAAATATTCTGTAATTCTTTATTATTGTAATTATTCTTCTATTATTTATATTATTTTTATTTAAGTATTAAGAAACAATTTGATAGAATCTGAAATTAATTACAAATTGTTATATCTGATTGATTAGAAAGTAAAGTGGAAATATCCTTAATAAATGTTGCTTTCAAATTTTTTACAAACGATTTAATTAATTACGTATCTCTTTCCTGTTAACCCGTTAATGAATAATTTGCATCCAAAGAGCCTTTATCATTTACCTTAATTTCAATTATAATTTTTCTAATCGTAATTAAAGATTATAATAATAAATAATTATTACATATTTAGTTATATAAAATTTACTCTAACTTAATTTATAATTTATAACAAAGAGAAACAAAAGAGGAAAGAATCATAAATCGATATGCAACTTGAAAAGTACATATAATCGGCGATGAAAGATTTATTTTGACAAATGCTCGTCTCAACAAGACAGGTTCTAAGAAAGATTCGAAGATCTACTAGAACTAGAGGATACTAGATTTGCGAGCTTCATGATTCATCGGCTGCCAGCCCTTTGCCTCTGAGACAAGTAAGCGTACCACTTTGATGTTGAAGAGCGACGGTAGGATTCGCTTGATCTCAACCACCGTTTTAACGAACATATCCTCCTCGGTGCCACCTCCTTCGCCATAACCGCCGTAGTAACTCATTGTACTCGGTTTGTCTTCTTCTTTCTCTCGTCTACGCCCAAATCCGTTGAATTCCAAATTGTTTTGAAGACGCCGATCGTTCGGGCGAACGACGTAGCTGAAATTCCCGACGCTGTCTCGGTAACCGACACGTTCACACTAACTGGCACGAATTATGGAACGGAAGAAGAGCGGATGCTCCGACTCTTGCTCTGATGCGGACGTAAAACCGTTACAGCCTGTACAGATTCTACGCGCCGGGTTCAGCCACAGGCCTAACCCTCACCCATGACTTTTCCTCCTCGCATTTTGTCAGGTGTGTATGCATACAGCTCTCGAAGTGACCTTGAGCCAGGCACACGCTCACCAGGCTCACCTTTCAGTGGAAGCTTTCGGACACAAGTTACAATACAGCCTAACGCTATTGGTCGTCATTCTTAAACCTAGCCAATGGCGACGTCCGCCTCAATCTCGCTGCGCCATTTTGAAACTTCGGTGCAGCGTGCGCGCGATTTAAAACGACAGACATATGATCTCGCGCCTCATGGTTATATTAATTAGGGAGATCACCCGATCGCGTTAATCGTTGATCATTGCGACTGTAGCCGCTGGTCATAATCTGTACAAGCCGCTCAAAAAATCTCAAAACATATAAGATACGTGATACTCACCTCTACCTTCCTTGTCTTTTGTCGGACGAATTCAGGCTCGCATATCTCCCTGTTCCATCCGTACGAATTCATTGTCATACCCTCGAAAATTCTTATCCCGAGATGAAATCCGCGAGTTATCGGAACTTTGATCGGAGTCCAATTTATTGCACTGACCACGTGTTTTGTTGACGATGTCAAGATAGATGCTCTCACTAATTAACCTTACTTTTTGCGGTGTTATTGTCAATGTCATGAGTCATAGTATACTGATTCACACTGGTATCATGCGAACTGCAGAAAGGTTAATCCTCACTGATACGCGATGGATTATCTTTCTCTACGCTTGTATTGTATACCAGTTTCGGACAAAGACGTATATTCGCACAGCGTCAAGAATTCAATTTTTTAAACAGATTTGTTATTGTATTTTTTTTTCTGTTGTTATTTAATAATAATTTAATATTATAACATTAATTTGTTAGAATTGTTACACTGAGAGAAACCATTTTTTAATGAAAAAAAAAAATACATTTTCTTAAAATCATATATTTTGATGCAAGTATTTGTTCTGTCTAAGTAAAAATATATATCATCTTAAGTACATAATTTTTACATTTTTTATATATTAAAAAAAATCTGATTAATTTGAATATAAAGTTAATCTAATAATAAATATTTTTTAGAATTGAAAAAAAATATTTGAGTAAAAATTATTTTATTTACTTACATAAATATTTCAATTGAGAAATTTTTTAACTTAACTGTAAATAAGCTATTAAGTACATAATTTTTTGTGTTAAGTAAAAATTTTTTAAGATATTTTTTTCTCCCAGTGTATGTATGTTTATTCCAAAAATCGATCACTGATTATCAATTTTGATAAACGTTTGAGAAATATAAATCTGAAATATTAATCCAAATTAAATTTGTAAAATTTTAGTCATATGTCTTACATGTGAAATTTCTTAAGAGATACTGTGATAATGTGTGTCAGAAGTGACTTGTATATAATCGGCCGGCTCCAAAACTGATTTGTAATTCTCTTTACCCACGTCTATTCAATAAATTCAAGTCGATGCAGTAAATTTTACGCTCTATCAAAGGTAGCCGGATGTTTAACTTACACCAAATGCACTAGAGATGGATTTTCGGGACTACTGCCAAACAGTTCCATCTGGTGATCAGTATTACTCTGACGGCATCGCTCGGAGTTGCTGAGTCTTAAACCAAGTTCCGTGCATCGTGATTTATAAGTTATGCATGACTTTTGCGTGTCGACAATCGGTTCCAACAATTGTCTGTAATCTCGCGCAATTATAATCAACATGCGATTTTGCCGATTTGTAAACACAATGGCGAGAAACAGAATCCGGAATCGCTTTGATGTCGCGTGTGAAATAATGCGCGAGTTGCGTCTTTATCCGACCGTGTCTTTATCAGCTTTTACGAGCACCTGAAGGAAATTGGATCTGTCGCGTTTCGCGGAAACCACTCTCTTACTGCGTCACAGTCGACTTAATTGGCGTGGAGTCGGAATCATTGAGTTACGACACAGCATGCGCTATCGTGACAACGATTATTATTGTAAATAACATGTGCCGCGTTTCGCCGCCGGTACCATAATCATGTATATTTGTGTAGATGCCGATTCAAAAGTATTTATTACCATTTTTAGCTTTTATTACTATCGGAAATCGTGTCATGCGTCGCATAACATGATGGTGTGATGATTGTTGACGTTTCACGCCACTCGATGGTTGGAAATGCGTTACAGAACGAATGTCTGCAGGCACACAGGGATATTACATTGCAAGATAAATAAATAATATGCTAGAAGATAGATACACGAAAAGACTTGCTGAACGCAAAATTGCAGACTAAGATTTCATATATAAGGATTATTATTGTTTCCATATATTTCTAATAGAAAATGGAAAATATTTTGTGAAGTAATAATTTTAATAGGGTTACCTTAATGTTTTTATACATTGAGAAAAAAAATTGTTAATTTGACTAAATTGGATTAAATTTCTTCAGTTCAAATATTTATGTGTTTAACTTAAATACATAAAATACTTGAACTTCAGTTTAAGCATTTATATATTTAAATTAAATACATAAATACTTGAACTGAAGAAATTAAATAAAAAATTTGAAAAATTTAGTACATATATATAAAATGGCGGAAGAAATTGATTTACGTAAAAAAAGAGAGTTGCATGCAAATACACAAATAAATCACTAGCTTAGAAAATTGTTTGAACATTTTTTATTCCACACAAGTACTATGTACTTTATAAATCCCAAATTTTTTTCTATTAAGCTCTTCATATTTGTGTAACAGATTGAAGCGCACAGAAAAAAAAATTGAAAAAGAAATTACTGTCTGTAGATAAATTGGGATCTCGATTGGGATATATCCGTCCTCCCAGCTCTTTCATAGTAATTTTTTTATTTCGTATGATAATCCGAAATAAAATTCGAAAAAGCTGCACCCTTTTCTGGTGTTATTAAAATTGTGGAACCAATTGTGTTGTCGTTTTATCGATTCGAAGGCGCACCCTCGTGCAAAACGTACGCGTGTCATGGTCACTGTGTCATATTAAAGTTGAACTTCATCTCTCGTCCCAATGGAATCAAATACAATCTACCCAACAATTTTACAATTACTGCAGTTGAATTAATGAATAGGATCGTTTAACCAATAATTACTTCACAGAACAACAAAATAAAGTGATCGTTCACAGCGAAGACAAATGACAACATTGTTATTTAAAAGGAACTAATTGGTTTTCATCATCTAACTTACACAATTATCATTATCCGGCTATAATTATTATTGCTACTTTACAAAGGTCTTTAATACATTGCGTAATATTTCAGTTTTTTTCCCAATGATAAATGAAAAAAATTCCACGACGCCGAGCTAATCGCTTTCATATAATTACCCTTATAATTAAGCCTGTCGGTATAACAAATTCACAACTATTGTGAGCGTTTTGCGGCTCGCCGTATTGCAAAATGTGTGAACCGTTTTATCGCGTAATTCGTGACGCAATTTGGGGCGCAATTCGAAAATCTAGTTGTAGTTGACGGCCGGATGATACCGATTCCGCACCGCACGCGGTTGCACCGAAATGGACGTGGACGAACGTCTGTGGTACGTGGTACACTGGCTGGCACATATCCGGTGAGATTCGCTCTGTTTCGGAACTGTCCCTTCCCCCTTCAATCGTCCGAGCTATGTCGCTGACGCGGCGCCGATATACGAGTCGCTTGCTTACACATGCTTACACATTGAATCGCTTTTCCTTATAAGGGATTCGCGTAAACATTGCCGAAAAAGAAAGTTACTCTGCACGAACCAGTTCTCCATCACTCCCCTGTGATATTATATACGACAAATTTTTTTACAGATGAAAAAATAACCGTACCAATTACAATATTTATTGCTTAAAAATTTTTTTAAATTAAAAATCGATTTAATATATTTATTTATTTACGAATATATATTTATTTTAATTTGTTTAAGAATAATTAGTATATTATTCTTATCTCTCTTGAACTTTAAAACATAGGAATTAATTTCGCAGTAGGTAAAGCTTTCGTGATTATTTGATGATGTTTAGAACTGACAAAATCGAGTGACTTTCAAGCCGAGGCCACGAAGCACGTTTTCGAACCACTAATCACACAAGTTATTTTGAGAATTTTAAAGCTGTGAGTCATTTCTTTATGAGAACAGCTCAGACGGTTTTTTTTCGCCACATAGATTTACGATATTTTCTTCGTTTCGTAATCATTGTGTAAACCAATTGTTATCAGTGAGAAGAGTAAAGCAAGAATTAGGTACTAATGTGTTAATTGAATTAACGTCATGTACGTTAGTTTAGTTGTCATTGGAAATTGAAAATGGGCAATCCTTGGCTTCAGATCGAGCTTCAGATAAAAGGTATTCTGGCATCAAACCAGCAAACGTGAATCACTATTTTGTAATAATGAAATTGGCGTAAATGTTAACAAAATAGACATTTATCTTTTTAATCTAATCATTTATCTTCATATAATCTGAAGCTTTAAATGCCGAAGGTCGTTACTACAAATGCTTTTAGTTTATTATTTACACATAATTTTTATGATTTCCATTTTATGATTTTTTCATCGAAATTTTTGCAAAGCTATTTAGTTTAATTTTTGAGTGCCTAACGCGGTGCTAATTTTTAATAAAGTTAATAAAACTTTGATGATCATATAATTTTAAAATGTAAAATATACTTGGAATAAAATTTTAAAAAAATTCTTAAATTTTTTTCATATTTTATAATTTTTCAATTTAATTGTTTATTAATTGAAATGTTGTTTCTGTAAAAAAATTTAACTTACAACTTTACAAGAGTTTCATAAAATTTCTCTTAAAGAATTTCAATCTTAAAAAGATCGCGATACATTAAAGCTGTTGTGCAAATGTCGCGACGATCCGAGCACCAAGGTAGAATCTGGGATGCTGCGAGCCTAAAAATATGCATCGTAGTTCGCGCGTATGGGAGCGTTCCTGTTTTATATTTAAAATTGAATTTATTGATGGGTCAGGGGTACGTCCGAAAAAAATAGTTTTCATAACGCGAAGCTGCGCGAGTGTAGTGAGTTTTGCTCGTTAAATGCATTTTTCTTATGGATAGACATGGTAAGGATCTTGGCAGAATGTAGCTGACTTATAATCTTGGGATAATATTTTATGATTTAAGTTTTTGTCTTTAGTAACGCACACAATAACCATCTTGTGTCTCAAGTATTAAACTATATTCAGCAAACACTTTAGTTGTGGAATGTTGCCAATTGATTCAGTCGACATAAATTACGTGTTATATTACATTTATATTGTTGATTGCAAAATTTGAACATATAAGATATAATGTAACGATGAACTGTTTCGACTGGGGAGAAACAAAGGCTTAGCGAAACAATAATGCTAAAGTCAGAGCTTATTGTGTATGTTCTCAGTTGATCTCTATAATGTGAATCAAATCTGAAGAACATATTCGAATCAAATTGACGACAACATCAAAACAGATCTGATTGCAATGACATGACAGTTTGGCAACAAACCCTGAGGAGATGTGTTTATCTCAAAGCACCTAGATTCATATTAAACGTAAATTAGATTTGTCGACAGATACGCCGACCGACAGAATGGTGTCAAATGCAAATTAAATCTGTCCTCAGAAAACAGATCGATATCAAGTCTTTGTATTAATTTTTACAGAATTAAAAATTGTACTATAATGCATCTCATTTTTGTCTTTGACATTAATTTTAAGTACTCGCCTTCAGAATCATTTCATTAGAATATATAAATGAAGAATCTCAGAATTGTTGCGCATTTTATTTTTTCCATTGTGTGCAATTTTTTATTTACGAGAAGTAAACTTTACCACATCTATCGAGTACTGTTGGCGAGTGAACAACTTTAATGATATTTTGGGTTTTTGTCGCCAATCTGCCATCAATATGTTCGACATGTGTTTACTATTAGTCGCCACTCTGTTACATATTTTTCAGACAGAGCTTGTTGCATATTGGAAGTATGCTAATAAAATTAACAATAATAACATGTATTTCCTTTTTGATTAACATAATCTGTTGCCAACATTTGCAATTATAGAAAATGTTATTGGGGTATATAAAAGGCGATTCTGTTTGTGATTTAAGACTTCAGACACAAGACAGTTATTGTGCGTTATTTAAAGCATAAAATATTGTCTTGCAATAATATAAGTCAGCCATTCTGCTGAGGCCCTAAGAATAGATCGAACGTGTTTAACATTGGATAGTGAAGATCAAGTGGAAAAAAACAGTAAACAGTTGCTGTATTTTTTTCTCTCTCTGACTCACGCAATTGTTTCTTCTCTCTTTTACTGTCTTCCGTCTCATTCTATGTCTGATCTTCAGTACTAATCTTTCGTGCTTTATTCGCTCAGTTTTTCTATGTCTATGATGTCTCTACCGCCGTTCAATCGGATAAAAAATCTCGGAGAGCCAAAGAGAGAAGAAAGCATATTCTTAATCAGTGTGTTAAAAATTTTGAAATTAATCTTCTTTTGAGTTTTGCATAACGTTTCAACTAGAAATTACGCTCGTAAATGAGTATTGTCGAGAATTTCTCAATGTAAAAATTAATGACTAAAAATTCCGCGTTGAGTTTATCTTCACTGTGAATATAAAAAAGTAGAGAACTGAAGGATAAATAAGCAATAATATATACGAGTTGACAATACGTGATGACAAACCTTGAAGGTAGTATTAGCAGGATGGTGCACATCGCCGGAACCGGAGAGCCCTCCTCGTAGCAAGCGCGACGAAAGATTATAGCGACCTAAGGTCGACCACGCATCCTTCGTTGCTTGTACAGGATGTCTAAACAAAAATTTGTTCATTTTCTTTAACGTAAAGTATGAAAAAAGGCCTAAAGATGCATTGACGTTGAATGAGAGAGACTGAAGAAAGAACAGATCAACCAAAAATAATATCTATTTGGTTTTCGTTAAATTAAACATGAATATGGGACAAGTGTAGAAATAAGTAAATCGATGCTAATTAATTTATGATCGCTAAATAAAGACATGAAGAGAAGTTGATCATTTTTCTACAAGTTATTCAACTCTCCTGCAAGTATCTTAAATTTATATCAAGTTGTTTTTATACATTCTTCTTGGACCTCTCAATTGTTTTAGCTTATTCTGTAAATTTTCAAGTATAACATTCATAGTTAAAAAGAAAACAAAAATTTATATTGAATAATTTTATCATTCTCACTGAAGTCATAATCTTTCGATTACAACATCGATGTTTTGAGCCACATTTTAGATTTTTTCGCGAGAGAGCGAGAGAGGAATAATTCTAAAATTGAAAAGTCGTGTGATAGATGTTCCGTTCTAATGTTTCGCACGTGGCTCGTGTCGGTTTACGATCAAGCGGTATAACTGATTTCACAGGGATTAAAGTGACATGCGGCTTACCCTTTCGCGAATTTATATGTTTTCGGTCGACCGTCCTCGACGATGGTTTTCACGTAGTAATACGAGTAACTCGACATCGTTTCTGATCACGGAGTCGCGAGAAATTCGTGCCAAAGGCGGACCACGATCAAGGCACGTGCGACACGTCAGGGTTCCTAGCGCGAATTGTCATCGGATCACCGCGAATCAGACTGTCATCCTCCTTCCTTCGTTGCGTGTTCGCGTATGCACGCTTAGCTTTACACTGTGTCGTCGTTTATGCTTATCTACTCCGCATATGCGTGTGCACGGGCGTATATATAGCCGCCGCCGACATTACTGAGAAAACTATGACGGTTTCCATGATGTGACAATGTCGGCGTCCAGCGCAGTGGTCTCGTTGCCAGCGTTTGCCACGATGCGATGCAAACGTTCCGAGGGAGTGCGTCTGCAGATGCCAGAGAACGAACGATGCAAAATGGAAAAGAAGGGAGAGACAACTAACAATAACGCCAACTTGCCTTTCGGTTAAGTTAAATATTTGAACCGCCGCCGCTAATGGCGAGTTTAATCGCTTTCGGTCGATTCAAATATAAACGCTAGATAAATCAAGAGATGTAACAAAATGAAGCCAGTTATTTTTCTAGAAGGGAGATTATTAAAGGAACTGAAAGATTTTTCTACAAGTTGTGTAGAAGCTTGAAACTTAAATACACTTATCGAGTTTACAATGAACTGACGAATGACTTCATTATAACGGGAGGGAAGCTTATCATGAAGTAGTAATCCAACGATCTTCCATAAACACACGCCTTTATTACGTTTCACGTACAGATACATAGTGGCTGACTTTCATACGCTACGCGCACGTAAAGTACGTCGTCGTTGTAAGAAAAATAAAAAAGGGCTCGTGCTCTTTTTATTCCCTTCCCTCCTCCCATCTCATTTCCCAGACTCATTCATCGCTGTTCACTTTATTAGCAATGATGCACCAACGAGGTTCAAGTTCAAGTTGCCTCTTTTTTTTTGGTTTGAGAGAGGAGTCACGAGGTAGACGATCAGCCTACGGAGATTTTTACATCAATATTACAGTGTAACATTTTACTCAATAGCCATAATACCCTTTACATCCGTGTCGATCCCGTTGGGATCCTTAATCGTTAGGACAGATAGCGCCTTACGACCGTATTGTCTCCGACTAGGGGTTTACTTTACGTCGAAGACGAGACTACTCACGTTTCTTAGACTTTTAAATGTCAAATATATATACACTGCAAAAACATTTCCCAATCTGCAATTTCCAATTATACATTCACGTTTTTAATGTTGACCTCACGAGCTGCTACGTCACTCCGATTAATTTACGCTCGAAGATTCGCGTGTTAACGTATGATTCAATAATTTTAAATTCCTGCCCGATCGCTATCACGGAATTAGGAAGTTCACTCGAGATCACTTTGCTTAAGAGATGTGTATACATGTGTATGTATGTGTTGTGCGATGCTTAACGTATTGAATACATGTGTTACGTATTTAGTATCTTTCGTCCCCTCCGTATGTACATACATAATTCCTTTTGTTTTGCATACGTTTGTAACAACCTCTTTTTTTTTTCCGATTTGCAATAGTCGCGTGTCTCTTCTTATGGAAACCAATATTTGGCGCGCCTCGATGAAGCGTCGCCCGTGAAGAGAAATTCGCAGCTTCTTGCGATTCCCATTCACAGGAGGGTCTCCTCAGAATAGTAACGACGCGAGTATTCGTCCTGAGCCCACGGAGGCGAGGAGAGTTCTACGAGCTGCGCGTCCCTTATAATCGCACTCGTTGTGGCCGATCGTTGCAGCTGCAATCGGCGAGTGACGTTGCAGCCGAACGCGGCCGAGCAGCCTCGTCAACCCCCCTCGGATAAATCTCAGCAGGAGCACTCTTCCTCCCTCGGCAACTCGTGGCCCAAGGAGCCCTTCATTGCAAAAAAGCGAGAACGTGATAAAATAGAGGGAATTACACCAAAATCGGAAAAAGTTACATTTCAATAATGTCAGAAAAACTATAATCATTAAGGCTCTTCACTCACCCCTACTATCTCCGGTTATGACGTCAGAGGCGAGGAAATACTCGATAAAAATTCTTGCAAAAGATATTCAAATATGTAGAAATATTTTTCAATAAAACGACATTTGCAATCGATAGAATATAAAATATATCGAAACCTATTTCTCTCTCGGGAAAGAATTAAATTATATTTATTTCTGTATATTATTAATTGGACAATTGTCATAACTTATTTTGATTTTGGTTATGCATAATTCATTTCCAAATATATAATTATTTAGCAATTAAGCGAAACAAAAGGAGAGTTTCGATACATTTTACAAATCAGTTCTATCGATTATGTTGTTTTGTTGAAACATATTTCCATTTTAATATATGTAGCAAGAATTTTTATTTTGTATTTTCTCATAATAGCAGTAGTGAATGAACAAGTCTTAATGCTTTGTTATTGATTGTTATTGAATTTATTAGGTTTCAACAAAGAGCAGTTTAGATTTTAAAATGTTTAAAAATTTTTCTAAAATGTTAATAATTTTAGCCAATAGGATGTTTTATTAATTTGCAATGAAGGAGTTTGCACAGGAAACGTACAGTAAATATATAAATAACTATTTTTGCTTTTTATTTTTCGAAATATTATTTCTTCATATCGTAACTGTATCATTTCTTCTGTATAAAAGTCGTAAACTTCTGAATTTTTTACTGCTGTTATCGTTTATTTTACAGAAAACCCCTTGATTGTAAATGTTCGAGTTCATTGGTGGACAAATTGCGTTTTAGTATTAAGTACCTTCGATCAAGGACCACGGTCATGTACAGATGGAAACTTTGCAGGACGCCGGATGTAGGGGGGAGGTCAAGTTACCTTCCTTAGTTCCGTATTGCCTGGCGTGCTCGAGCGTTGCGTTCGCGTTGTGATCTTCTCGTACGGGATGCCCCTGCAGAGCGCGCTTGGGTCCAGGCTCAGGGTCGCCTTCAGGGTATTCTTCACCATACCGTTCACATTGCTGACGTTGGCGTTGAGGCCGATGGTACGACTTGGCGAACAAGTGCGCGTGTTGGGCGACGAATTCGTCATCGTGTCGGGCGGAGTGTCCGAGGATTGTGCTATCAGAGAATCAGAGTTGGTGTCGGTAGTCGTTGTGCTCTCATTACCGTTTTTGCGATCCGTTATCGTGCTATCGATGTTGGCAGTCATATGACATTCATCCTCTGGACGGTTGTTGCCGTTGTCTACATTATCGCGATCTTCGATGTCGCTGGTTCGATGTATTGCCTTATTCTCTTGTCGATCCGATCGGTCAACTCTACGTTTGTCCTATAGAGATAATAAGTAACATATCTTACAAGGAAACATTCCCAAGTGTGAATTTCTGATTTTAATGAAATTTTGTATTCATATAGGTTACACAATATTTTTTAAAAATATTATTGACGAGAATGAATAGAGGTAATTTTATGGTAAAACTTTTGTATAAAACATTTTTTGATATTTTGAATAGTTTTTGAGATATAACAAAAAAAAAGCTGAAAATTGCTTTACACAAGAGAAGTGTTTTTACCCCTTAAAACCGTTTTTGGGCAGCAACTGATATTTTCTAAATTCATCTATTTATGTAACCTATTTATGTATACAAAATTTCATTAAAATCAGAAATTCACACTTGGGGATATTTCCCTGTTAGTACAACTATAACATAACTCTAATTTTAAAATAAAAATAAAGTATAACGTAACATTAAAATAGTATCAAATGTAATGCAACAGTTATAAATTACAAATTTCGCTCAAAGTTTTCAAATAGATACCTCGCTACTTTCAGTCTCCTCTTCGTCATTATCTTCATTGTGATCGCTGTCGCCGTTATACATTTGCTCGAAGGTATCTATGCTAGAGTCATACGTGTTGCAATTGTATGTTCCTTGCCGACATCCCGTCGATTTCGCGTAAGATCCGCCGTATAACTTGCAATCCTCGATCGATTTTTCATTCTCCGAATCGTAGGCGATGCCGCCACCCATAGCTAGATCCACACGACGTGCAACGGATCGCGGATCAATGACCCTCGGTTGCATGTAACCGCAGCCATCCAACTGCGAACAAATTTAAAGTTCACTTTCCGTATGTCGAAGACTAGATTTTCATATTTTATTTTACAACTATACTAACATCAGACTGCACGTTGATGCATTCCGCTTCTGGGTCTGGTCTCATGACCGTTATTTCACGATCGCAGATTGGCAATATATCGAAATTAGGCGTCGGTTGATTTATCACATCAGGATCCTTTGTAAAAAAATATTAATCGATAGATTAGTAATGAGATTGATTTTATATAAAAATAAGAATGAAATGATGTATGACAAATAAATTAAAAAAAAAAAAATAAAACAGCATGGTTGGAAATCATTGTTGCGCTCTCACCTGCAAACAATAGCCGATCCTTTCGGCAATGGTGGAGAAACTTGGCCTATCGTCAGGCCGTGGATGCCAACACCGCGTCATGATTCCATATATAGGATCTGGGCATCCCGCGGGTTTCTCAAGACGGCCACCGGATGTTACCATTGACATAACTTCGCGATTTGCACATCCGGTATAGGGCATATAACCGAATGACATAATCTCCCATAGAAGCACGCCAAAGGCCCTACACGTTACATTTACTCCTTATTTATAATTTACATTAACGAAACCGTTCCTTTTTTTATTCGTTTCAATTTTTAAAGAAAACAAATTAAGTACGTAAGAAGCAAAAAGTCGTGTGTATATTTTTGAAAAAGAAAATTGAGATTTAATGACGTTTTTTTCTAAGCGAATACGAAATACGAAGTCTCACCAGACATCGGTCTTCGTGGTGAAGATGCCGTCCAAGAAGCTCTCGGGTGGCATCCATTTTATGGGCAGCATCGCCTTGCCACCTTTCCTATAATAATCGCTTCGATAAATGTCCCTGGCCATACCGAAATCCGCGATCTTGACGGTACGGCCCGGTGCTTTAGTAGTCAACAAGCAGTTTCTAGCGGCGATATCTCGGTGTATAAAACGCGCTTCCTCCATGTATTTACAACCGTTTGCGACGTCGTAGCCGCACATAATAAGGTCTAGCATCGTTAATGATGTAGGTCGGTCCTGCAAAATAAAAAATATGCATACATGTTTCCCCTTTCTCTAAGAATTAGATAAAAAATAAAGACTCTAGAATAAACTATAGTTACTTTAAAGTAGGTGGAAAAGTCAAGAATATAATGCAATATATTTTACTCTTGCTTTCCTATTATACTGACAGTATTATCACAACGTTTTTATCGATACTCACTGATCGAGGCCGTTCTTCACGTAGGAAATTCTTGAGATCTCCTCCGGCTAATAATTCGAGAACGATGTACCTCGGATGTTTGTCGAAGGAGACACCGATAAAATGTACTATATTAGGGTGATTAAATTTGCTCATTATCAATGCTTCCATCATGAAATCAGCTTCTGCCTGCGTCGTAGATAAAGACGGTAGCGTTTTTACGGCAACGGGATGTTCCTCGCCGCGTCTGTATTTGTACACACCCTGGTAAACTTCGCCAAAGGCGCCTTGGCCGAGAGGTCTGCGTCAAAAATCGTTAACGTTAATAATCGTATGTTCTTACTTTATTCCACGTAATGTAAAAATAAATAGCTTTTATTTTATTTAAATTCTTGATCAAGGAAAAAAACTTTTGTATACGAATGTTGAGAGAATAATCAATTTCTAAAATTATCTGGTATATCTGATTGATATGCTAATTCCTAACATTGGGAAAATAAAAAAGATTTAATCTATACACAATTGTCCATCTATAATAAGTACATCTGATTGATATGCTAATCAGGTCTCTTATATTCATACTAACTTTACTAAAGCAATACATTCCCGGGGTATTTGCGGCAAGTCCTTGAAGCTGTAGAGATTGCCGGCAAACTCGTAGTTGGGGTTGAATTCGGTCATCATTGTGTCCGATACGTGTCCTCGACGCAATGCAGCTAATTCAGTGCCGTTACCGAACATTACTTCGCGGCGACGCGAAAGCGCTTTTTGTTTTTGGTATCGTTTATCTGTCAAAAAATGTAAGGTGTGCAAGAGGAACAAATTTATGTAAAAATAAAATATTTAACAAAATACTTAACAAATATTTAGCGATTAAATATAATGAGAGAGAAAGAGAGAGAGAGAGAGAAATGGAGACTGATTTTATTTAAAAATAAAATAAAATAATCATATTAGAAGCTAAAACACAAATCGTCTCGCTTGTTAACTCGATTGATGCTGAAGAATTATATTTTGAATAAAATAATTTTTATTTTAGCCGTTATAGATTATTTTAAATAAAAATCGGTCTTATAATTTAATATGTTGCATTACGAAATTAAATGTTTTTGTATACTTACAAAACATCAGCCAAAATATAATAATAAAGGTGATCACGCAGCCTACAATTATAAAATTGATGTAATGTTGAGGTCCATCTTTGGAATCGTCAGACACTGAAATTCAACATGATTTTATTTCGTTTACATTTGCATGTAATGATGAGGGGGCAGTGAGTACATTATGGAAGTTGTGCTTACTGATGCAAGATTTGGAGTTGTTGCTGAGCAACCAACCCTGAGGACAGAGACATTTGGTCTCATTTAAATATTTATCAAGCGCGACGCAGCGGTAATCGCAACCGCAACCGCTAATCGCGGGTATGAGGAAGACTTCGCCCGGGCCAGAATGAGCTGCAACTTCGAAGTAAACGTTAGTGAGCTTCTGACTAGAGTATGAGTAACCACCCTCACCGCTTCCATCATTACGTCCGGCACTACCACCTGAAAAACGCAAAGTTACTTCTAGATTAATTCTGCACTGAGAAGAAAAATTGTTAATTTGACAAACTAAACTTTCCAACTTTATAGGATTTCTTTAAGTATTTATTTAAGTATATAAATACTTGATTTCTCCAAGTATTTATTTGAATGTATAAATACTTAAACTGAAAAAATTTAATCAAGTTGGACAATTTAATTCAACAATCAATTTAGTCAAGTTAACAATCTTCTTTCAGTGTAAGAATCACTATTTGTGATCTAATCTAAATCAGCAAGATTTATTTGAATCAGTATTTCTTCAATCTTAATTTTGATATTTTAATTGCAATTTAAAAATATAAAAATTTAATAATTTACAGCAATATGTAAACATTATGGATTTAATTATAGAATGTTTAAATATTTCATATTTCTCTTACCAACGTAACCGCCGCCACCACCTCCCGATTGGCAACCGCCCCCACCTCCACCAAAGCCTCCGTTGCCGTGATCTCCGGTTTCGCAACCGAGTCCTCCTATACCTCCATAAACTAACGGCATTCCCCAGGTTTTTCGTTGAAAATTAGGCCACGTACCGTTCCAACTAGCACCAGGTCCACCTAGAAAAGATTCTAATCTTAAATTTGTATCTTTTTTTTTTACTTCAAGTTTTGCATTTCTTATAAATTTGCTACTCGGAAATTTATGCATTTTAGAGAAAAGAGCTAGTCACCCATGCGTTCTGAACCATTGGACGGAGAGGGTGTAGGTCTACCCGTGGGAAAGGGACCGCGTCCATGTTGTAATCCATTGTCCATAGAAGGATTCAATCCCAAACCACCGCCACCACCCGCGATTAAGATAGGTTCCAAATCGCCATTCGCTTTCAACTATAATCGATTACAGAGCTATGTTAAAATTGTGCAATAGTGAGAGAAGAACTAGTATGAAAAACTAATGCAAGATTCTTGGTGCAAACACTATTGTAATTATAATAAAATGTCTCATAATCAGCTATAATAAGAAATGACGCGTTTACTTTTTGTTATTTTACTAAATTGCTATAGTCATAATTTTAGTAAAGACATAATATTATTTACTATGAAGATGGCAGTCGCACCACCACCGCCGCCACCAGGATTCTTAAACTGGATCTTTTTCACTTCTCGTACTTTCGATGCTGTCTGCTGCGGTGATTGCATGTCGGCTGATTCATCTTGACAAACGGTTGTCTTTAAGCCGAGATTCTAATAGACAGATAACAAGATCAACAATATCAGTCTGTTAGAAACAATATTATAGACTGAAAAAATAAAGAACATTTTGTAATTTGTGATGCAACTGGATTTTTGTTTTTGAAAAAATAAGCCGAGCATGTATCGAGCATTAAACTTTTTCGAAACTAATTGTAGTATATGTATATGAGTTTTTGAGAAGATCGATTTTAAAATATTTTAGATGAGAGAAAGTCATTGTTGAAACAAATTTATCGAAGTGGAATTCGAAAGTATTAACGAAAATTATAAAGTAGAGAAGCTTAAGATGGAAGATTAATGGAAGATTAATGAGTTTATAAATTCATTAATGTAAACTCATTAATATTTGTCACGTTTTTATCTTCTTGAAAATAAATTTTCACGTAAAAGAAAAGTTTTATTTTAAATCTTTATTATATTTTTTTATGTGGAATCCTTCTTCCAGCTATAGTAACAATACTCACTTTAGGACAGGCATCCGTTCCCTCTTGACCCATTATAAAATATAGCTGGTCGCCCTTCTGAAGCTCTACAACACCGCGAACAAATGCACCCAGGGTATTGCCGACGTTGCCCGAGCCCTTTCCTCCTCGTGCTCCGACGGCGATTAAACTATTTTTAAAAACAATTTATATCTGAATAGGTTCAAATAATAGGTTCGCCGTAGTATCTTATTTATCATTTCCCACGAGTATGTGATATAATCTCAAAAGTATTTCTTCTAATTAATTGAGCATAGTTGTCGTCGTACACTAATGAGATCTAAGCCTCCTCTATTTGTAACTAATTTTTCAGTTATCCGGTAAATCGTTAATTTAATTTTAATTTCTGAGTTAATTTCTCTGTTAAAATTGACTTGCTTCCTTATGTAATTAAATTGATTAATTATTACGTCAATCAGTCATCTTAAAAACTTTTGTCAATCTATATTTTAGATTGAGTCTACTAACGTGTAGTATTCACCGCGTGGCGCCGTCCATCGTTGGACTCCTTCCAAATTAAAGGCCGATTTTTCCTCCTGATCTTGCGTTGACGATGGCACATACACTTCTATATTTGTGTCATTATATTTCTCAGTGCAATTCTCGACGGAAGGACCATACCTGCCGGTAGCCCCGCAAGTAGAAATTCGGATAACTGAAAATAGTACAAGATATAATTTAATAATATTTCTGATAAGTTTATCAGTATGGATGTAAAAAACAAAATATTTCATTTGTATTTTTATCTATTATTTCTAGTAACATGTGACATTATATTTCTTTTTTCATGCACGCATAATTATTGCAAAATTTTATTCATTTTTTTAACTTTTGATCTACTGTAAAAAAGTTTTTAACAATAGAAGTAATTTGATGAACATAAGATTTATAAAAATATTTTTCATAAAAGTTTTTACATCTATAATAAAATAAAATTAACATGTTACAAAAAATATATAAATAATATTGTATATTTAAAAAGTTTAATTAAACTTTATTGAACGCATCACACTTCGTGTACCTGTCTCATTTATAAAATCCGGATGCTGTGATGGCACGGAACCAATAATGGGATGATAATAATCAAAATTGCCTACAATTTCTCGTGGAACTCCTGCAGAAAAGACATTCATATGCGAATGATGGATAGCCAAAACTAACTAATTACGTATTAAAGAGATATATAAAATAATGTTAAAATTACCGATGCCGAAACATTCTCGACTCAAGGAAATATCATCAATCGCAATATCACTTTTCGCGGAATATCCTCTAGATGCTTCGAATTGCAAGTGGTACCTACGATGCGTGTCGCATTGATAAAATTTAGTTCCTCATTCGAAATGAAGATTAGTACAAATTTTGCGTTAAGTATACATATATTGTTACGTAGTCTTCTGTATTTACCTGTATCTTATATCAGGTAAAACAACTGCCTCGCTATACCAAGCGTCGCTATTAGCTCCGTAAGACCACCATAAATTTTCGGTATGATTTCCATATGGTTTTACTTGGACCAAGAAGAGTCCAAGAGATGCGGTATGCGGACCATGTTTGTGATAGAAAAAGCGTATCTAAAAGCATTTTCCGTTTATAAGATATTTGTTAAAATAGCGAGTAAACATTTTTTACTGAAAAGGATAGGATAGATTTCTATCTGAATGCCTTCGCGAGAAATAATCAGATTGCACTTTTTAGAGATATTTTCAAAAAGAAAACACTTATTATGCATGACCATTTATAGTAAAAATAATAAATAAATCACATTGATAACTATAGTGTTTTAACTTCAAATATAATATTGAATAATCAATATGTGTTCTTCTGTAGCAGTTAAATTGTCAGATTGCCCAATATAATTTATCACGGCTTGATTTTATTGATCTCAGTCAGTACAATTTGTCGCTATTAAATTTGTTATAAAATCATTAAATCGATTGAAATCTCTCTGTAATTTAAGATAGACAAGATTATAAGCGATAGATAACAATTGAATAAAAATAAGAACGTACCTGACACGATTGATAAAAAGGGTTTTTAGGGTTGCTGCTGTAAGGTGGTGTAGGATTATACAGTGGACTTGTGAGGGTGCCTTTACTACCATATGCGACAGCAGTGCGTTTAGAAGCCATGTTTACGAACGCATATGTTCCTGCCAAATACGTAACAGTTTATTATTCTGTGAACAAATTGAGTCTCTCGCCGCATGATCTATATTTAAACGCATACCGGTTTCATTACGATAAGTATGATCGTAACTAGGTCCGGTTCTTTCGGTTGGCGTGGGACCCTTATGAAGGGTCCAATTTAGGGGTCTCCCAGGAACGTTCGCCCATCCACACCAACCGTTCTCAAAGTTGCACCTCGCGTTCTTCGGTATTTGGTCTGCGGAATATTATAAACGTGCAATTGAATTGTACGAAATCTACATCTCAAAGACAGGGCGTAAAGACATCAGGAAACTCGATATTCTAGGAACTGCAAGGTAGTGAATTTAGAATATACGCACCGCAATCGAGCTCCTCATCTTCGCCATCGGCGCAATCCTTCGTGAAGTCGCAAATACGGGTCCTGTTCAAGCAGGAGCCGTTGTTACACCGAAACATATCCCTGGCACTACAATTCCCGATGAATTCTAGGATAGATACGCGAAAGAATTATTGTTTTAATTACAGAACTTTAATTTTTTATGTACATTAATTTCTTTTAATATTATAATTACTCTTGCAATCATGTATCAATCGCATAAAAATGTCTACATTAAGCGTTTCATTTAATTAATTTCATGTATAATGGAATACATACAAATTAAGCAAAGAATAAGGTCATCGTGTATAAATATCGTCACTAAAGGTATGGGCATCATTAATGCAAATAAAATATTCCATTAACTTAATTATTTGAAAATATTTTTATTCATTACCTGGAAAGCAACCAATTAGGCGAAGGTTGTCGACGCCGATACTCGAATTAGAAAAAGGCCCGAAAACCTCCAAATGTATTTTGTAGGACTGATCGATTGGGCGTAATAAAAAACTTATTTTCTGCCATCTAAAACAACATTCAGGAAGTATTTTTTAGACCCATCTTCTGAAAATCTATATTATAGCATCACACAAAAAATATATGTGCACATACGTGGCGGTATTATTTCCGGATTTCGTCACCGCGATGGAGGTCAAGTTGTTAGTTTGTGTGACAAGATTTATAAATCCGTTTTCCATTTCCACCATATAAAGCCAGAACTCGATGTGGCAACGCGGACCCGTGTGAGAAATCGCTTTGGACCATATTTCGGCGTCCCCTTGTCCGCTGAACCACAGGAAGTGGCCTTCAAAGAGAGCGGACAGCTAATTAATTTTCCTAAAAGTTACTTGTACGCGGTATCGTAATTAAATTTTAAAACGATCATAAATCAGATTTTCTTTAATTTTAGAGTTGGATTCTAATTTTATTCAAATTCTAGTCTCGAGACAACGCATCCTATTATTTTATCTTTTGCTTCATGCCATCTACCTAGCGACGTATGCGTTCCTGTATCATCAATTTCTATCTTCAGAACAGCTGCTTCTCTTTTATATTCTTTCACATTTTTAAATTTGAAATGTAATTCTTTTCACTTACTAAGTTGTTTTTTTCCCTATATACTCATATGTATATGAACATATGTTCATACAGTCTGTTACATACTATCATGTATCATACATTCTATATGCATAATTCTTATTCTTTAATATTTTTCCTCATTGTATATTTTTATTGCGAAATCTATCATCTAATGTGTCGTTCCTCTCTCTTCATTTTTGTATTATTTATTAAGGTCTAGGCTAACAAACAGCACCATTGCTGATGCCTCATCTTTGAAGTACAGTTTTCCAACTAAAATGCTCTCAAGTATAAACACTTGCTCTTCAATGAAGCTATACAATAATTTTTTTGAAAAAATAAACAAATAACCCAAAGTTTTCGTACCATTGGAGCTGTTGTCGGCGTCCGTAGTCGGAAAGGTTTTTGACAAACTGGTGCGCGACGCCTTGACTTTCTTGAAACCACGAGCCTCATCCCAGAACCAGTCGCACTCTTTGTCCAGATCACAATAACCAAGTTGCGAATGCTGAGGTGAATTTTTCGGTAGGACTGCCAGAAGCTCCTTAAAGCTCTTTCCGTGCCACGTGCTGAATTTGGAGCCATAGGTCATTGTGATACAGCAACAAATCAGCATCCGAAGCAACAATCCACCACTGCCGCCGTCATATACAGACACGTGCCGACGGTCACACGTGCGGCTCGTCTGAGTGTAACCCGCGATGGTGCTCGCCAGCCTCGGCCGCGTGTCGTTGATCATTACTCCGCGATTTCGTCCAGTGGCCGTTCAACAGTTCCCGACAAGGTCATGCACAGCATCGCGCGTTCTGCTTTCCCGAGATAGCAGACATGATTCTGCAAACGTAGCTCCTTCTTGACGAGGATTAGAATTTAGAGAGAGTTCCGTCGAGTAAGAACGCCGAGAACGCACATTTCAAAAGTGCTAACGGTGAAAAATTTACGGCGATTAGCGCGACGATGAGCTTCGGTATTACTCTCTTATTATTTAACAACTTTATTTGGAATTTCTTTGGCTATGATCGTCTTCCATTATTTTCAAGACCTATGCACACAAATATTTTGGGTTATATATAATGTATGAAATACATAGATTATTTATTTTTTATTTTATACATACATAATAACTAAAAAAAAAATTGCGAAAAAATGTTTCGAATAAAAGTTGTACAGTTTGAAGGAGGACAGTGAAATCAATTTTCGAAAAAAATTGATTTTTCAAATTATATAAAGATTATTTCTTTTTCTTAAATGGAATTATATGATTTTTTTTACATTATATGATTCCTTCATATCCTGCACATAAAAATATTAGGGTACATTTATCGAAAAATCAATAGTTTACGAGATATACGTATTTTATACTTTATTCTGACATATTTCGACATAAAGTATAAAATATCTCGTAAACTAATGATTTTTTGATAATTATACTTAATACTTTTATACACATAATAATGAGATAAATCAATTGAGGCAAAAAAATATAGTTGTTTTAACAAAAAATGTATTTGCATATTGTAAATTGGAAAGCTAATATGTTTCTTTACACCAATTAATACATCTCATTATTCTGTGCATGAAAGGTACAATTATGAAAAAATTAATCGTTTACAAGATATTTAATATTTTATATCAAAATATAGAATTAATATATGTATAAAATATCTTGTCTATTGATTTTTCAATAAATCTATTTTGATACTTTTATATGCAGAGGAGGTAATTAAAGGAATCATTTATGTAGAAAAGATTATATAATTCCATTTGAAAAAATGGAATTATATGATCTTTTAAATAATCTTCATGTAACTTTAAAAAATTCTTTTCTTCTTCGAAAATTGATTTTACCATTATTTGTGATTTTTACCATTATTTCCTTTAGACCGTAAACTTTTATTTGATATATTTTTTCGTAAAGAGCTTTTTTTGAGTTATTTACGAATTTCATGTTATATGGATGATTACATCACTCTGTATGATCACATCTTCAGGCTATTTTATATAAAATGTAGAACATAGGTCGCAAATGCAGATGCGATAGCAACAAATCAGCATCCGAAGCAACAATCCACCACTGCCTTAATAGAAATATCAATGATACTACCAACGCTTTTATTTGGCTGTCACGTTTGCGATCTGCGTCCCGCATTCTGCATCTTACGTAAAATAGCCTTTATTTAAAAAATAAAATAAAATAAGAGAGAGAGAATGACTTTTTAGTTTTTAGAGAAATCTTTTTTAGTTTTTAGAGAAATCTTTTTTAGTTTTTAGAGAAATAAGGGAAAAAGTTTACATTTGTCCCTCTTCTTCGATTTTGATGTTTTTAATGTCTTTTATATCCTGATTTTCAATATTTATTGTCTTGGTAGTAATGGTAACAAATTATAATATATTTTAAGATATAACTTTTTCAAAGTAACTCTTCCTAGAAAATATTTATTATATTTATTACAGCAAATATAGTTAATTTTATTTATTTATGTTTTTGATTTTTACATATCAATTTCTTAACATAATAATACATTTAATTAAATTTATAGCTTTAATTATGAAACAAACGTTTCGGTTATTAATTAAAATTTTAATACATTATTTCTTATATATATATATATATATATATCTTATATATTTTAATTCTATAAATAATAGAAAATTATATTAATGGTTATCTTTTATAGTTATGCTAGTTACGCTAGGGAATGTTTTTTGCAATGAAATTATGCAAGAGTAAATTTGTAAAATATTAAAATTCAATATCTAGAATATTATGTCCATGCCGTCATCCGTATAGTTAAATAATGAACGATACAGCGCAAGTTAAACAGAATTTTAAGAGAAAACGAATTAATGAAACGAAGCCGTGAACGCCGGAAATGGAATAATTTATTTCCCGATATTCCTTGATTTCCGTTTTGCGCGCTGGGATGAAGTTATGCCTGTCCACTAGCCATCATCGGTACGGTATTTCAGAAGCGATTGATACTATAATAATTAAAAGCGGGCAATGCCAAAATACATTTTCATTTATTTGGTTTTAGATTGATTCTTATATCTTCTCACTTTCTCATGTGCAGAGAAAATCTTTTCATAGATTAAAAATAAATTGTTTATAATAATGAAAACAAATAAACGAGATTAGGGCTCATATGAATAACAATTCAACTTAAGAAAAACGAGCTTAAGAGCCGTGCTGGGTTTTATTTCTGTCGATTGTTTTGTTTTTGCGCTCAACACCCAGCACGGCTCTTAAGCTCGTTTTTCTTAAGTTAAATTGTTTATGTATGAAGAAATATATTTCATCTAAAAAAAAATAGAGATCTCACTCACAAAACAGAAGAAAGAAAGAAAGAGAAAAGGAGAAGAAAACGTTGATAACATACAGATGTACACATACTTTCTAATTAGAAATTATTGTCAATTTCTGACCCGTAAATTTTTTTAAGAAATGAGAATCAAAGATGAAATGCTGCAAATTTATATTTAGCTTCAGGTTCAACTTTAGTTACGGCTTTAACTTCTGCTTTTATTTCAACTTGTTTTAGTCTCAGTTCTGAGCTTAATCGGTTTTTATTATTAGAATTATTTTTTATCACGCACACATCATACGCACGACGAAAATTTATCATTACGTATTCCGACGCGCGAACCATACGGAGATCGCGGAAATCGCGTAAGGAGTAACAATTGAACCTATTAGATCAATTTCGCCTACGCATATTCTTTCTCTCTTTCTCTCTCCGTTCTGTGACGTGCGATGCAATTATTGTCAAAGTGCAGTATTGTCGCAGAGTATGCGGTGAGCTAACACGCTTTAGCTCGCCTCCATCTTACAGCGAAGCGACGATTCGCTCGGAAACGAAACGTACACAGAAAAAAAAATTAGTATCAAATCTTCCAAGAAGAATTTATTTTCTTGCTTATATATGAAACAATTCATTGTTTCACATTTATAATCTTAAACAGACACAATTTGCTAACATAAAGAAATTTTGTTTCTTCATGTAAGCAAATTATGTCTGTTTAAGATTATCAAATTCTTCCTTGAGATTTTATATTCTTGCTTATATATGAAACAATGAATTGTTGATTTGATACTCATTTCTTTCTGTGTACACACGAGTCTCTCGAAAAGCCGCATTAGCTAGTCGCGTGATTTAGTCCGATCTTCGCCGAATATTTTTTTATTTTCTTTACGAGCGCGATTAGCGGCCCCGAAAACAACGGGCAGCTATTGTCAGCTTGGAATATCGATTACCGAATCGTATACCCGCGCTTGCTGGCCAATTGCTGCACTCCCGCGACCCGCGGTAATCATTCGAATGTCACCATTAATCCTAAAGAGCTCCGATCGAAACACTCGATTACGATTTATCAAGCCGCTTAAGGGAAAAAAAAGAAATTCGATTTCAGCGTATTAAAGAGAGACGTTCCGCGGAAACGTCGGAATTTGCGAGTACAAATGTCATGATTCGCGAAAATGGGGATGTACAGCAGGAAGTATGTATTATACAAGAGAATGATACTCTTGTACCTCTTTATCGTATTTGAATTAACGTTACGTATAATTTATATATGAAGGAACAGATGATAGATTAAGATATTCAACATTTAATTATATTGATCGTATTATAACGTTGCGAATATTTCTTATATTTACTTATTTATTTACGTATTTGTTAGTTTTTAAAAGAATCGTTTACCTGTTAGTAAAAAACTCATGCGCGGTGATGGATTACCGTGTCGACAAGTTATTTACAACACCTTACTAATTCAAGATTTTCTCTCTCTCTCTCTCTCTCTCTCTCTCTTCGTTCTGCTCTTCTGTCTCTCGTGCTTGATTAATTCAACTTTCAACACGGTCTGTCTGTACATAAAACCACCAAGACACAGCGCGATCTAAAATGTACTGCGCGCAGGATGTAGCAACAACGATCTGTACGTTCTCATGTCTCGTTAACAGCAATCGAGGAAAGCGTTTTGCTCTCTGTCTTTCCTTCAACCACGTCTCCCTCTCTCTCTCTCCCTCTCTTCCGGAGGATTTGAGCGATCGCCTGGCTTATGGTTATTTCCGCGGATTATGTCGCACCCTCGTTTGCAATAATATATATAGCCTTCTAAGTATCAACTTACAAGAATTGAAAGCCATCGAGACCGACTCTTTCATCAATATTCGCAAAATTCGCGGTATTTACGCAGTCGTATATCACGTAATGGCTAAAAAATTCTTCAATTTACGATGTATACTGTTTGTTACGCAAGCGACAGCCCTTTTTAATAGCACTTTGAATAACAAAGATTGTTGCTAGGTCAAAGCAGACAATGTCGTAACATAATTAAGACAAGTTACGTCGATATCACTATATAGTTTTACATTGTGCTCTCGACTGTGATGATTTCTCGCACGTGCGGCGTTTGTGATCGTGCACGAGACGCGCGTTTCCCTCCGTTCCTCTTTTATAGCCCAAGGTAAAAGATAAAACAAAGAACTCTATCAACAATTGGATAATCCAATTGTCGGACAATTAAACGATTAATGAAAATTTTGAAATCAATATAAGCGGTTACTAATTGGAAATATCATATAATGCTAAACATATTTATTTGTATGAAGTATTTTTCATACATTAAAAATATTACATATTTAAAAAATAAAAATATTTTTTAACATTAAGAAAGATTTTTAAGATTTAAATAATTTTTAATATACATATGTATTAAATATATTATGTTATTTATATTTAATACATTTGCAGTATATTATTATATTAAATATTATTTTCTTTTTATTTTATTATATAGATTAAGCCACATAAAATATATGCATTCTCTAAATTCTTTAGAGTGGAATCTTATTCTAAAAGAAAAAAAATTCAACCAGTTTTGAAAAAGAGTGGCTGAATTTTCACTCTTTTAGAGTTTTCACTCTTCAGAGTAAAATTCCACTCCAAAAAATTTAGAGAGTACATTTAAATTACTTCTGTGCTTCTAAAAATATTGATATGAATATAGTAATAATGATACAATATTTCGAATTTAAATTTTTCTCTCTTAATATAATTTTCTATTTTACTATTTTATTTTTAACGGTTCAATATCACATAAAGCGTTTTTAGCGACATTAATATCAATTAATATCGTTCATTTAAATGAAGTCATGTTTGAATAACGTCCGAATTCTGCGCGTGGATTTTATAATATATTCCTCCATTTGTGTATTTTGCATTTATACATTTTATTTTTAAATATATGATTACACTGAAAACTACTTCAGTAATAAAAAATTAGTTGCTATCATTTAAGGATTATTTATTGAAAATGTGTTTTGTTTCAATTTTACGAAATTAAATGATTTATTTTACGCGATAGTGATGTAGACAGACGTAGATTCGAGGTTTCGACAATTAATACGCTGTAAAGTAGTAATATATTATATCAAGTGCCATATTATCACGTACTTTCGATGGAACAGCCGTCCTCGCCTCTGCTTCACATCGCCGTTCAAAAATCCGCAATAACGGGGCAATCTCTTCTCACAAGACGCATCCCAGCAAGAGTCGTGTGTACGACAACTTGTATTTACCAATTCTCCTTGTTAAATATCCGAAACAGACGCAAACACACACAAACGAGGTCTATCTGCAGTGCACTCGCGATGATATCGAACGGGTTTATTGCGTCTGAGAATTTCGGGTACAATTCCGTACGTTCGTGCAACGTCGATCGGTCCGAGAGATATCCGAGGCGATAATCCCGCTGGGTATCTCGTGAATCACACTTGGCGTTCGATCGCACATGGAACTTGGTGATCCCGATGCCGATTTTCGCGATAACATGGAATGGGAAACATCCGCGGCGTCCCTTCCGCTGCGAACGGGAAACGTCCGAGTTCGGATTCGGTGGTGTTTTACGAAGCACGAAGATCGCGCCGCACGAAGGTCCCGCCTGTGCGTAGACACGCACGCGTGCGCGCGTACATTGCGTGAAAGCGATCGGCGTACGTCGCTCCGACGACGACAACCGGCGAGATCATGCACGCAGCATCGCCGTGTTCTCTAGGACCGCGCTCCAGCCGGAGGAGGACTCGTGCCGCCGCTCTTTCCGCTCCGCTTTTCGGTGCTTATCGATCGGTTGTCTCTCCTCGTCTCTCCGTATGCCTCTCGCGGCCCTCTCGCACACACCCGTCGCGGGCGAAAGACGTGTCTTCCTCCCAGCGTGATTACGGCGCCGAGATTGCCGTGTAGTCGAGTAGCCGAGTGTCGCTTAACGTTAAAATGCTCCCGACCTTAAAATGCCTCGCGCACAAGGACATGAGGACCTGTCGACGAGACCCTCGGCCGCGTCCTCCTCCGCGGGATATCGTTTCGTCCCCGAATCTGTGTAGCTCGCGGCGGCGGCGGCGGCGGAG
>QKQZ01041014.1:0-43034 GCA_003595255.1 Solenopsis fugax
AAGGGCGACATACCTACTACGCTTGTGCCATCGTCGCTTCTCTGGACCTCGCCTTCGACAGTGACGCCGCCCGCTCCGCCGCCGCCACCGCCACCGCCGCCAAGAACATTGCGGAGGATGACCGGGCCAAGGATGCGAATGACCTCCCCGATAATAGAGTTGACTTTATCTTCGATTCTCTAGAAAACAACAGGCCTTAGCTGGAGAGCCTCCTAGCTTGGCGACAGCTCGATCCTCCTCTTTCTTTCTTTCTTTTTTTTTTTTAATCGGGCTTCAAGACATCGCTTTGCTTTGTGGCCGTAATCGGTGGATGGTATGATATCGATCCATGACAGTGATCGTTGAGACTTTTTATCTATGAATGGTGTGGACTTCAACTTCCTGTTTGAGGATCTTTTCAATTCAAATATCCGATCAATCGTCCGCCTAATAATGAATGTTCGTGCGATTGGTCGACGCTGTGCTTAAACGTGACTTATTACTTCGTATCGCATTAACTCTCTTATTATCGGGATTTCTTTTAAAGGCACAAATTACAAATTATAAGGAAATCGAGTTCACCGTTCTTACGTAATACTCGGCATTCTCGGTGAGGCGAGAGTGGAGCGAGTATTCCAATGAGATCTTGTTACGATCCTACTTTAAATACAAAGACAGAATTATAAACACGATTTTCGTCGAAATGCAGTTATTCCGTAATCCGAGAGGAGACCCAACGTGTCATTTCGTGCGACCGTTGTCAATTGTCATGCGCTCGTCCGATTATTCGGAGGACGCCTACACCGGAGAAATTTCGACATTCCTCCACGAACGATCTTCCGTTATGCGCAAACCGCGGCTTCACGGCGGTTAATACAGACTAACTCACGCTATTCTGCGAGATTCATTATTAAATCAATCGCCATTGTCGTGCACGTGCACGCACATGCAACCGCATGCAAGATAGGTCGGCGTTGCTGAAGTCAGCGCCGAAGAAGCCATTTCCTATTAACGAGACAAAAAAAATCGCACAGCGTATTATTAGTCAAATTAGGAAGTTATTCGTGAACAATTCAATAGGCAGCACACGGCCAGAAAGGAATTTCACACGCAAGAAAGAAACTTTCCCGTTGAATGTTTATTTCTTACAAGTAAGGACCCCCTCTTATTCCGTCGACGAACGATTACATCGAACTGCGCAACTTTTTGTTCGGAATAATGAAACTTCCCCTAACGATATTGCGAAGATCTCGTGAAAATTTTCATTGTATAACTGACACGACATCAAGCAGGGACTTAGAAAAAAAAGGGGGAAAAGGAAAACTCGAGAAATCTCATTTAGTTAACAGTAGGGATCGACGGAAACGCAATTATTCTTTTTGCAAGCGCGAACAACATGATACAAATCACTTCCGCTCTCTTCATGCGGAATAAACCCGAGAATAGAATAAGATCGAAACAAGTCGATCCATACGTGAGCGTACGAGTAAATGAGCAAAGGGTAGTTGGCTAATGTGCGTTGGCTGCCTCTCAAATCGTATGCGTTACTTTCTCGGTAAGAATGTAAGGCTGAGGTATTCAGCGGTTACCGCTTTTTTACAGCACAGATCTACAAAGATCGACGAAAACAAAGTCCTAAGTCGGTGAGTATCAAAAGTTCTTTTTTTCTTTTTTTTTTTAGTGCGTTTCAACCCGATCAGCGAATCGGTCAAGGACGTCGTACAGCTCCTTGATAGTATTTGTCAAACGAGGTATGTATTCTGCGATGATAATTTATGTACAGCCTCGCCTATGAAACGCCGCTCGGCGTGTGTCAGTCTAGTCCTGGCCTTCTGCAGGATTTCTCTGACGTTCACATATCAACGACTGCTCACCTTGGAAATATCGGGGAAGAGCTGTCGTAGAATGCCGATCGTCCTTTTGCTCCTCAGGGCGGCCTCGCTGTCAGCTTCGGCCATCACCAGCCGATCAAGGGCCTGAAAGAAAGTTCTCTTGTTGGCCCTGCCGTAAGGCAGCAATTTCGAATTTGAATCTTTTATGACAGCGGCGACTACTTTTCAGCTGATGATCGCAGGTGATCAAGCATTGTCAGGATTCGATCGGTACACCTCCTCAAATCCTTCAGGCTACACATTTACGGATTAATAAGCCGGTATTTTTTGTTCTATATAACGAAAAAAATGCCTGTCCGATCGAAGTAAGTGGTCGCGGACTTCTAGAGTTACGCAAGTGTTTTTAACTACGTGTGTGGACTGGGATTCTTGAACCTACGGTCTACTGGAGTACACATCTCGCGAAGCGTTAGACAATTTGATAATGAAGGGATTGGTAAGGAGCTTTTTCTTTGTTAAAATGACCTGAGCGTGGTTTTTGTCAAAGTGGCGTTAAAATAACACGAAGCGTATATATCTTTCTCTGAGCGACAAATGAGGAAGTACTTGCGATGCATAATTTTCTCGCTTGAGCTGAAAATGTTAAAGGCTACGGGATTTAGTGCGTCTGAGAATGTTAAGGTAATTGCGTTGTGTAACGTTCTTCATGCTAGATGATAGCCAAGCAAGGATCATTAACTTAGCGCCATTGGATATTGAACAAACTTGTCGACTATTTTACTGTTTTCTTGTGCGAAAGCACAATAATAGATCCTTGTAAACGCGGATTTATGTATCGTGATTAAAATTCTTTACATTATACATTGTATTACGATATTGTGATGGCGGCTATTATCGTCGACGTTGATCGTAAAAATTGATTATCTCACTCGCGGCGAGTGATATTTTCGAGTATTTACTTAAAAGGCAAAGATTGCGAATGTGAATATATTAGAGTTACAAAATTCTGATACTTATCTATAGTTAATTTAGTCGAAATTATGAAATCGTCAACATTTTATTATATGTTTCATTGGAAGATAGCCGTGACAAGGTGATTCATTTTGCATCATTTACGATTTCGCGCGTATTTTACATCAGTTTCGAATTAAACTTCGTACTGATGGAGCTAGATTGGCCAATGGACGGCCACCGAACCTCAAATGTTGCTTAACCGGAGTATTATGGTACACTTTCCCTCAAACCTCGTTTCACATTCATGTGATCGCCGTCGTATTCGTCCGTTTCAACTTTAACCAAGAAATTTCGTTTGTAAATGAAATTGTTTTCAAAGCGCTTATGTAAGATATTTTTTAAATATCTAGAAAATATCTAGGAAGATGAGGTAAGGAAAAATTAATACATACATCATTGTCTAAATAATAACATTCATATAACGCCTTACTGCTTCTTAAATTTTTATTTATTTTTATAATATTTTAATGCTATCCTCATTTAATTATAATGTCTAATCCCCAATTAAACATTTAATGTACCACGGTTTATACTTGCGATATACTTTAAATTTTTCCAGGGTTGGGTAGCAACTAGTTAAAAAATTACAAATGAAATGATAAAGTTAAAAGGTTAATAATTTTAATGTAACTTAATTTTTAATTTTGACTAGAGTTATTTTTAAAAAACACAAACTTTAATTTATTACCTTTTTTCTAAATTAAAAGTTGATTACAAAAAAAACAATACTTTTTATTATTCCATATAGAATTAATTTGCAAATAAAGCTTTAAATTTATTTGTTGGTGATGATTTATATTGTAATTATTTTGTTATTTAGAATAATTTAATTTTAAGAGCATTATTTGTATTAAATTAGTATGTCGTAATTAAAAAAATTACAACATCCTAACTTAATATAAATATTGTTTTTCAAAATTAACTCTTTTAATTTAATTTAATTTTGACGCAACTTTTAACTGTGTTAGTTTTTTATTCATGCAACTTTTAACTAAATTTTACAAGAATTAGAAAAAAATATTAACTTATATTCCACCTTAGATTTTTCACAACTTTGAACAAGTCGTATTTCGTGTCTGACTGCATTTGCATCTATCTGTTTTATTCCTAATATCTCCAAAGTCTAATTATCTCGTATCCCTCGACTAAGTAAGCGAAAATGCGAGCGTGCGGCCGGTGATTTGTTTGTACACAATGTTTCGTATATCACACCGTGTCGTTAAATTGCACTTATGCGTACGCGCCAGCTTTCCATCGGGCGCCTATCGACCGAAGAAAGTGTCCGGTAACTCCGCCGCGCCGGTGGGTTCGCGGCCAGTGAAAGTGTCGGCGGGAGCGAGGACGAGAGCCGGTCGGACGACCCGGCGTTTTCGTCGGACCGTATACTTTGAGGGTTAAACACCGTCTATTTCTACGGCCGCATAACCGAAACATTGAACTCCTCTCGACGACGTGCGGATGGCGCGCGGCGCACGTACCCGGACATTACAAGCGAAATATTTTCCAAACGAACAACTCCCTTTGTACTTATCGTCATGTAACCGTCGCGGTCCCGGCGCTCCGTCCGGTCGCTCTTCCGCCGTACTTTTACGCACGTGCCCGGCGAGCATCGCGTGGTCTCGTGAATTGTAGCGCGGCGGCGTTACATAAACTATGGTAATTATAAATAAATTACGGTAAATGCTAAGTTCAAGTAGCTATATGAAAGAAAGGCGAGCTCCTTCGTGTAATTGCTACGATCTTCGACGTCGATGTAATAACGTAACGGCGATCGTAACAGCGTGCAATGCCACGTTTTCGAGGAATCAAGGATTACACAGAACTGACTTCCGGCGATGTGTTACGGATAATATTTCAAGAGATTTCCTTACTTACGGCGCGCTTTCGATATGGAAGCAGCGTTTTATGTAAATTTTATTACCTCCGAGGAGCGTAAGATTTTCGTGAGAAAATCCATTACAGGAATATTTAACGAGACCAATGAGGAAAATTCACTTCGCGTTTACCCAGGCATTTCCGAGTTCCACGTTGTGAAAATAGGCAAATTCTTATTCTTCCTTCAATTTGCGGTTCCGTAAACCGCAACTGCGCGATACGTGGTAATAAAATATCAATCACGCGATTGTTTTTCCGCCGTTTGGCTCATATTACTACTGGCCTCTTCCGAGCCGCGGTGGCATTGTTCGAGTGAAAGACTCGTCGAAAGTAAAATATCATCTTCGAATCGGTCGATCCGGTATTAGAACGATCGAGCGATTTGATCGGCACGCAGATCGGACATGGTCCGAAACTTTCGCGGTCGGGTGGGAATCATCTCACGCTTTATCACCCATATCATTTAATGATTAATAGCCATACGTAATTTCTATGCGCCGATACAGAGAAATTCTCTGCGACATATTTTCTGTAAATCAGAGAACTTTCTCCTTAATCGAGATACGGGAAAGAACTGAAGATAAGACCAGCGAAGAAGTGAAGATTAATGGAAAAGGTTAATGGAAAACATTGAAATTGCTATTCAATGACACAGTGAAAACTACTAATAATCATGCATGATTTTATGCAGGAGTCGATACACACACACACACACACACACACACACACACACACATTGCTAATTACAAAATAGAAACAGTACGAAATTGTGCGCTTGACTATTCACGCTTGAAATTCGGTCTCGAATTCTGTTAGTTGCGTGCCACGTGCCATTCGTGTTAGATAATTAAGTGATAATGCATGGGAGAAGTGGCCGTTAATGCCGCGAATTAATCTCCGCAAAATAGATGGCGATGTTAAAAGAGAAAGGCACGAGATGCGCCGCTCACGTGCTTACCTCTGATCGGAGTCCGTCTTCCGGAAGCGGATGCGAGCTCACTAATGCGAGGCAAAGCGCAGCCGTCAGCGTTAGAATGGTAAACCTCATCTTGATTCGTGTAGATGAATTCTCTGCGAAAACAATGTAGTGCATTAACATACAGTATTTCACGGCTACGGTAGCAATTAATCCGCATCAACACGTTACAGTGTATTTTTCATTACTGAAATTTCTCACGTTCTAAGTTACCTAAACTAAATGAAACTCACTTATATTAATAATAATTTCTTTCAGGCTAAGTACTTAAAGCTGAATATCTAATTAGAGCTAAATACTTCATTAATTTTATTTTTTTTAATTTTATTAGTTTTTAAAGAAATAAAGTTAATTAAGTTACTCAGTTCTAATTAGGTATTCAGCTATAAGTACTTAGCCTTGTTCGAATATTGCATTTTTTATTGTATTTAACTCATCTGATATTAAATAAATTCCATTTAACTTAATTTATTTTTAAAAAATTCTATTGAATAGATTTCTTGAAAATTTTACTAGAATTAAAAAAAAATAAAATTAAGTAAACTTTATTTAGCTCAGGTCCCTTATGATGTTAATACAGCCCACTTAATTTGTTTCATTTTTTAATAAAAAATTCTATTGAACAAAGTTTTTAAAAAATTCTATTAGTTTTTTTAAAAAATAAAATTAATTAAGTAGGCCTTATTTAACTCAGATAATATAAATTTAATATAGAAATAATATAAATTTATATGACGTTAAATAAAGCCCACTTATTTCATTTTTCTAACTATTAAACAGAATTTTCGAAAAACTCAATTTTTTAAAAATTCTATATATTAAAAACAGATTTAAAAAGATTCTATTAAAGTTTTTAAAAAATAAAACAAAATTTATTTTATAGAATCTTTTTAATTATTTATTATTTAGTTAGATACGTTACATGAAGCTACTTAATGGATCTTTATCGCGATTCGTGCATTCACGACATGACGATTTTCTTGGAAGCGTTCTCTTATACTAGATATACAGCTCGTACAAGTTTCCTGAGATTATCTCAAAAATATATTTATTCTAAGCGCGACGTGAAAATAAATATCTGGACACAATGCGCTCGTGATGAAAGTGAAAGACTTTTCATGGGTCGTAATTCTACTTCTCTCATGATTTTCTCACATTAAATGTTATTCAGTCTCTCTCTCTCTTTTTCTCCTCACCCCCCCCCCCTTCTTCCACATANAAGACAAGTCGCAAGGTAAAGCGGAAATCGTTCACAAGGATCATGACAAGACGGAGGAAACGAGAAGGCGCAACGGAGAGAGAAGAGCGAGAGGGAGAGGCGCAATGACTCTCCTTTCTCGAACATGGATCCGCTCGCGACTATCACTTTCGACGGAATGAAAGTGGAGAACGCTGCCGGCGTCTCTTCGGAGGCGGGTGCGCGGGAGGAAAGGCGAGATAACGCGCGCACGAACTCCCTAATTAGTTGTGCGATTTTAATAAAATAACAACGCACTCATGGCCGCCGCGTTTTACGTCCGCGTTAGGATTATGCTTATTAATTCACGCATTTCCTCTTTCGAGCTTAGTAGAAATTTGCTTGTTCCTTGATATCTCGGGCAAAATCGTTGCTCGTTTTGTGATAAAAACGTTGACAAAAATTGATTATGAATATACGGAAACCACGTAACAAAAATGAAAAAGAGTAGAATGGTAAACAGACTTAATTAATCTTAGAATGCTCAATCAAAAAACAAAGCGATCTTGTCGAAATATAATAGTTTTGTTAACGGAATGCAGGATAATTGATCACGAGATGCTTGCCTTTGCTTAGGAATGTGATTTGCGCGTAATTTTAAAGTTCGCTAATGTAAATGTATGTCAATGTATGTGCAAATAGCAACACGTGCATTTGGTACGTTAAGAATGGATCATGGCGTTATAATGGCGATATAGATTCAGCACACATCACTTCTACTCGGGGACGGTGTTGCAATATTCTATATTCGAGGCCACACATTGATTAGTTTTAATTGGTATCTTCGCGTTTTATAATCACTTTAGTCGCTGAGAAAACTTACAATGCGATGTAACGAAGCATAAATAAAAAATAATCATTTTTCTTCGAAATAAATGTATTCTCTGTTTACACGTGAGATTACATTCACGATGATAATTACTAGTCTAACAAAAAATCAAATAAACGGAATGCCACGATTAGATTCTTCTGGCAAAAAACTTTGAGTTCCGACTTTTTTTGTGTGCGCAATAAAGATAAATAAAGAACAAGTGAATTTGCAATGAAACACAATGAAAGAAAATTTTTTCGAGAGACTTCTTGTACGAAGGAAAAAACTTTATGTTCTTGAAATGCTATTGTATCGAATTCGTACGATCATTGTCATAAGCTTCAATTTTCACCTGAAACTTACTGTTCCGGTCCATTTCACTCAGTCAGTTTTTTCCGTCCCTCTTTACTCTCTCCGTTTTTTTTTTACATTTTACTAACCTTGTAAGAAGGTAAACAATATTTTTAAATTTACATTCTTATAAAATATTATTTATACGGAAAAGAACTCTAGAGTTATCGTCAAATAAGTAATTATTAAGGAAATTACGTGTCCAGATGGAAAGAGATTTCTTCGAAAAATCACGAGTTAATAACACTTTCATTAAATATTAAATATAATATTGCATTGTACTAAAATATTCTGTGATGTTTTACCGGACAGCAATAAGAAAATTTGCAATTTTTTCACTTTATTAATATAATTATATACTTTTTTTTATTTCTATATTTTTATTTCTAATTTTGTTAAGACAGAAACGTTTTCCCAAGTTTTCCCTGCACTAGTCTACGTCAACACACGAAACTCAAAAGTTTCCCACTTATCACCACCTCGCGCCACGTGGTCGTCGCATTCAGCAAATTCTCCACGAGACACTGAAGACGAGCACACAGCGGTCCGAAAAAGACGCTGGTCGAGTTTAAAAACGCGAGAATTATGTGAACTCACCACGCACAGATATTATCCGTTCACACGTTCGACGTGAAAATCGAATTTCTTTTTTTTTTTTATTAAAAAAAAAAGATCTCGTAGGGCCCTGAAGGAGCTCTCGGCGGCTCCTGCTCTCTTCGGGGTTTTCTGTTACTGTCTGTATAGCGACGCTTAGTGAGCGGCTTTTATTAGAAGGAGGGGCCTGGCACCACCTCCACGCTACACTTATGTCCACGTCTGCCTCTCGTTCTCTCCTTCTGGGAGATCCTGAAGAAGGGATCGACCCCACATCGATAAATTTTATTCCGATCGCCGAAACGTGAATACTTCATCAGGATAGCCATCGGAAGATGCGTCAGTGTGTAACGAGCTTTCGAATGTAACAATATAATTAGACTCCTGCTGCGTAGCCCTGCAGCAAAGTTTTGCATTTAGGGAGATCCCCTTTTTCGGATAAGAACAATATTAACATTTTGATTAGGTATTTTTTTCAGTCGCACAATCTATCTCAAAGTAAAATCTTCGTTCGTATAACGTGCACACGGATAATTAAACAGCAAGGCTTCCCTTATCAGATTTACAACAATTTAAATCTTTTCCCTCCCTCCGCCCCCCTTCCCCCCTGATGAGAAGCTCTATAACGATATCGATAAAATCGATAATTAGTCACTTAAAGTATGAGATAGGGACATAAGTGTCAGAGATGTAGGTAGATAATGTATCATAAGACATGACATAAGAGTGAAGCGCGAATAAAATCTTGAGTAATCGATGAACGGATAATTACAAAATAACATCTGATTTGAGTATCTTGGAACACTTATTGGAAGCACATCTTTTGATACACGGAGACGATGTATTTACGTGTTGTTAGCTTGCAGCTAAGGAGAGCTGTCACAGATAATTACAAAAGAACCTCTCAAATTAACGTTGCGCGATTATTATTTATCACATTTATCCATGCGTTACTAACAATCACTTTTACTCGTATTACAAAGCGGCAAACATCGCACAGCAGTGAAACTTCTTTTTCTTTTTGATGACACAGACCGTTAGATGTAAATCCCCATCGATTAGTACTTATGCGATGTCGCGATGGATAATTACGGCGCGTCGCAGAAAAGCGCATATAAAGGCATCTCTCAGTTAGGTCATGAACGTCCGAACAGGTCGTATAAATTTTTCAAAATTGTTAACATTAGAAGTACGAGCGAGATCATTATTAATTGTTTCTATTTTTAAATTAATAATCCGTTTTATAAAAGACAATATTCTCTCTCTGATTTTCTGACTTTTCATCAGATATTTCCTTTATCCTGATGATATTTGACTTTTCATCACTTTCTTTATTTTCGTAGTAATTTATTCGATTAGTCCTTTCAGTGAGTAAAAATTGGTACTTTTAATGTTAAATTTGTAAAATTATCGAATTATATTCAATTTAAGTAATTTTTAATTATTTGTATAAACTGCTATTATTCCTACTCAATATGCCGTTAATATAACTAAAAAAATAAAGCTAAACAACTGAAACAATAGTAAAAAAAATCGACAAATGAAAATTTTAAATATGGAAAAGAGAGTCATTTATTAATCAAGGCGGATCTTGCCTAATAATAATTTTCCATGAATTTTTACAAATAATTCTAACAATATGAAATTTCATTCAAGGTGTTAAATTTGACTCAAATTTAGTTTATTACCGTTTTATTATTTACTAAATGCATATATTCCACGAAAAAAAAAATTAGTTGAGTAAGAATCTGTACTTTGTAGTTAAATTTTAGTTGTATATAGTTAAAATTCAGCTATCACACACAGATTTTTTCTGCAACTAACTGCAACTAATTTTTTTTCCGTGTAATATGGGCACTGTTTACTTTGAAATTAAGCAATTCAATGAATAGATGAAATTGTTTTTTTAATTATATGTTTTGTATTAAAATTATAAATTTCAACACATACATATATAATAAATGAAGTTAAATAAATAATAAAATGTTGTTTAATTCAGAGAATTTAATTGATCGATGATTGAATACTGAACAGTGAAATAAAGCTATTTAGCTATAACGACGCCACGTGTCGTATTTTTTTCCCCGCGTTTCAGGGTTGAAGCTAGCGGTTTTATGTTTGTAATACATCTCAAATTATGATAAGGTGTATCATAACAATAGGAAGTAAAAAATGTTACGCAAACACTTTACTGCACGCATGATGATAGGCAGATAATTTTTTTCTGAAAAGAATAGGAAAAGAACAATTACATTTTTACACTGAAAATGTATACCTGGAGAATTCTACTTAAATTCTTATTACATATCAGAATAACCTTCGTGAAGATAAATCTGTAATTATATTAAGGATTGCCTTGAACCATTTTTTTAAAACTTTTGCGTACACTTTTTGTTGATAATCTATCGTTTATTTTTTCATTAAATTACTTCCTATCACCGGTAGATATCTGACATAGAACAGGTATATAATTAGAATTAAGAATTTGATATATTTATTCAGGATTATAGAAAGTAATTAGTTAAAAAGTTAATAACTTTTAATTTCAACTAATTATTTTTTAAACACATAAAATTTATTATCATTTTTTTCCTAAATTAAAAGTTTATCTATGTAAAACAAAAAAATTATGAAAGAAAAATTCTCATATAAAAACAATTTTTTTATATTATATAAAAAACTTAGAATAAATTTAAAAATAAAATATTAAATTTATTTGGTAATCTATCTTGTAATTGTTATAAATAACTTTAAAAAATTACAACATTTTAATTTAATATCAACAATGTTTTTCCCATAAAATTAATTTTTAATTTAAATTAATGTAATTTAATTTTAACGTAATTTTGAACTAAGCTTTTTTGTTCAAGTAATTTTTAAAAATAACTAAATTAATTTTATGAATCATTAACTCTAACTTTAGTTAAAAAATGCATTAACTTACTCAACCTTGGATATACACACATGCAATTATATAATATGTACAATTACGCAAAATCATATGAAGTTTGTTAATGATCTAATTTAATCTTATCTGCCAATCGACTTTTTCTAAATAATAAGTAGAAATTAATGATAGAAGTCAATGATAGAAATGATAGACATCAACGATAGATATCGTGTTTGACCATTGCGTCTTTCATCTTGCTCTATTTAACAAACGTGAAATTTTTCTTACTTCATTTTTTTTAGCAACCATTTGGTAACAAAACATGTGTTAGAATTACAGAATTTGAATTACAGAAGTGCGCATGTATTTTCGATTCACTTCGTTTAACAAGGAGGATATCTCTGCTTTACACTATTCCTAATTATTTTACGGATAAGTGTAAGCAATTAAGCGTTTCAATATTTTAATTTAAAACAGAATTTAATAAAAGTACAACGGATTTTTCTTTTTGTAAATTTTCTTTATTTTATAAAATTTGAATTGAGCAAAGCAAATAACGTAACGAAAACATCATAAAATGATAAATAGGGCATAGAAACTTTGATGATTTGTGTTAAAAAGATGTATTCATTAACGGAATTTTTATTATATCACGTATCGAGTAAAAAATAATACGTAACATTCATTGCAAAATATAAGCAAAATATAAGCAAATTAAAGGAAACACAATCTTATAATAAATCTTTCACGTGTTTCTGTAAAGGAATTATAAGTCGATTTATAAATGCAAAGTGTATCTTTTTTATATATGTTCAAATTTTATTATTAACTATTTTCTCTCAAGTCCTCTCAATAAATCATAAAACTATGTAAGGAGAAAGAGAAACATATGGAAAGAGTAATTTTCAAGGAAGAGGACTTAATTATTCTTAAGTAATTATAATATATCCACTTCATGTGTTAATTTCGTATTTGTTTCACTCGTTTTCTCTAAAATGGAGACCCAGCTATCTTGACATAAAATCTGCAAGCATTTTATTTCGTTTGAAACTACATCCTAATTGCATCCTTCAAACGAGTGGTAATTAATCGGATAACATCTCACATATTTCGTAATGATGCATCTAACAGTATTATCCAAAGTACTACCGTATTTCAAAGCAAAACTTGAAATTTGAAACTTAAGTTTTCGTAAAATATAAAATTGAAATCGATCCGAGTATTGTTACGTGCAAAGTTTTCACTGGTAACAAAAGACCCAAGCGCAAATATAATATATAATTAAATATTCTATTACGGCGATGATACCAGAAGTATATAACCATCTTTGAAATTTTATCTAACAATTGATTTTTCATTTTTAGATTGCTTACTTATACTGCTTAAATAATTTCCAATCTTTCGTGGAATCCGTACATATTATACTATCATACTTAGCTGTTCAATTATGTATTTATTAAGTCACCTTTTACAACATAGTAATTTTCCGTTGTTATAAGGATTGCGAGTGTCGACGAATTATTTTTCCTTTCTCGACGTTTCCGTCCGTTACTTGTCAGTAAGTTAGAATGACAGCGAAAAAAAAAGACAGGTGAGGCAATTATTTTTCCTTCGTGGCGAAAGAAGACGATTTGTCTTGGATAGTACATATTTAATAACATTATTGCTACATACATTGAGTATATACATATATAAATAGAAAGAAGAAAATTGTATACGATTCTCTAATCTGTAATTAATCGTAATTAAATGTACGTTAGATGATGTGTGCGTATGTGTGTGTACTCGTACATCATCTGACACTCACTTACAATTAATTACATACAAATTAGAGAATCATTATCTAATTACTACTCTTTGTTTATTCTAATTCTAAGTAGGATTCATAGATTGCAATTTTCATGAAAGTCTACTGCTTGATTATAGGCCTTCTCTTTCATTTCGCTTTGTTTACAACGGTTATGATTTCTAGGGAAATTCACAGCTCGTTTATAAATTCTCTTATTCATTTTGCGTTGAACGACACATATAGCGCGAGATATATGTAATGCGAACGCATTTCCGACACCGATGTAACTTGCGCCACGTAACGCAGAACATGAAGAGACCGACTCATATGCTTGTTCCGATACCGGAATTATATTTGGATCAAATAGCGACCGGTGAGTAAAGGAAAAGTCCGATGACGAACAAAACGGTAATATCGATGTAACCTCTGTATCGATCGGTGGCTTTTTCTTTTACTTTCGGAAAGTATTACATAAAATGAGAGAACCGGAAGGAAAAATATTACGGGATGAAAAGAAAGGGATGAAAAGAGTCGTAATCACGACGTTGCTATGCAGATAGGAAGTGCTCGGAATAATTGCAGATTTAATTAGTGCGTACGTAACTTATATTACGCACTGGACTTTACGTTGTAATACGTAAATGGTAAAATAAGAAACATCGGGCATTTTTTAATATTAAAAAATTGACAGTGCGTAAAAGTTTTTTTATAAAGCCGATATTTTTATATTACAAATATTAAATTACAAAGGAGTATTAATTATTACAACAAATATCGCTTAATCATTTTTGTTTTTATCGTACATCTTGCATTCTATCATGTAAAAACCATATTTTGCACGTTATAATGAGAATATCTGTGAAGGCAATCGTAGGTCGAAAGAAACGAAGCGATGATTTCTCGTTACATTCCTGGGGGGAGACCAAGGTCCTCCTTAGAGACTCTCACAAAACTGCGTTCACTTTTGTGCATCACCTTGTGAGTCACCTTCGTGTTTCTTTATTTCTTCTTCGCCTTTGGCGCATTTGTTTGTTTCAATGCGCGCATTAGCAAATTTTCAATGATCCCGATTGTATCAAAAGAGTCGCTTATTTCGAAATAGGCGAAATCTCGCCTATTTCGAAATAAACGACTCTTTTGATTTCGTCGAATTGTTGATTTGCACAACTTGTCACCCCTTGTTTCGAACGTCAACGAAAATAATGTACACAAATGCGCACGCAAGAATATATATTAAAATCATAATAATATTAATATTAATGATTTATTTGTTTGTTTCAATGCGTGCGTTAGCAAATCCTCAATGATCCCGATTGCATCTAGAACAGGATTTCGCCTATTTCGAAATAAACTCTTTTGATTTCGTCGAACTACCAACTGATTTGGACAACCTGTCGCGCTTTATTTCGAACGTCAATCAACGAAAATAATGTACGAATATTTGAATTATAATATTATTAATATTAATGATTGCATAATTAAAGATGTAAAAAAGTTTTAAATGCAAATTTAGATATAGTGGCAAGGTAGAAAAAAAACGTGAATAAAAAAACAGATGAATAAGCTGAAAACGTAATTAGTGTGTCTTAATAAATCTTTCTGAAAGAAATAGCCGCCAACGTTTCAGCGAAAGATATTTCAATCATTTCATATACGTTTGTAGATGTGTTATTATTACATTCTTTGATAAAAACTGCAGTCACAGGTATGAATGTCTGTAAACTCGTAAAAAGAGAGCTCCTACACGGAACATTTTATAGCCACTAATGCTCGCCTTAAATCAGCTAATGTCAGATAACGGAAATAAACGACGATTTCAGCAACTGATGGAATTTTTAGGCGTAACTCCTGTAATGTCTTATTGTAATTTCTTAAGTATTAATTACAAATGGAAAGGCTCTCATATCCCTTCCATTATTTCGCGATATCACACATTTCACCTTTCGCATAAGACGACGCGGTCTCACGAGCGCTTTTATGATATTTTTGATTGTTGGTCCGGAAACGGATTCTCCCGTCACCAGTGAAAGTATGACGTGGCACGATTTTGTTCTCGGTGAACCGGAGATTGTAACGGCAGGCAATTCAGAGCTTGGTACAATCAAGCGAAGCTTCTCAACATGTTTCATAAATCGTTTGACAAAAGCGAACAAATATAATAATGAGTGAATAAATTTCTCTCTCTCCTTTCCCACGTTGTAAATAAATTTCTCTCTTTTCTCCTTTCCCACAAAAAAAAACAGAATAATGTCCATTTTGAAAAGTAGAAATCTGGAAGTAAGAAAAAGTAGGAATATTCGTTCTTGTGATTCTTTATGCGGTTCAAAATCGTGTAAATAGAATCTGCTATTACAGAAAATTATAATTTTTAAGTCAGAATTGTACTAGATTCAGTAGCTCAAAAACAAAAATCGGCTTGTTTTATTCGTTCTTTTGTTATTATTTGTGTGAATAATAATCTTAAGAGGATGTTGGCGAAATCATCGACAAAGCAGATTCGAATTTTCTTCGCTTTATAAAATTGAAAATTTTTTACACGTTTAAAATAACTTAAGTTTAAGAACGAAAAAAAATTTTAAAACTTTAAGTTAAATGTCAGTAATTTTTTAACTTCTTTTCTTCTTAAACTTAAACAGAGTCTCCTGATATTTATTCTTGTGTATACTTTAAAAGAATAAAAGGGTTTTTAAATATGTAGTTAAAGGGTTAGTGTGCTCTCCACAAATTAAAATGATCAAAATAATATAATAATATATATAATCAAATAAGAGCTCTTAGCTCACTATAGAAGAGAAGAATATTATGACTATTGTGGACATTATGGTTACCCCTATTTTATTAGGTAACGAATTCTAATAATTCCTTATGGAATTATTTGTTTGGTAGCCCGCCATTTTTTAGTGGCGCTAATATACCAATACACAATAGCTAATAATTGTTGTAAGGCATTTTTACTTTTGAGCACTTCTAAACTTTTTCAAGGTACATTTCAGGCACTTAATTACACATACTTTCTCATTGTTTTTAACTTGAGCGTATTATCATTCGAGTGTTTTTTTTATTTAACCTTTTATTCGGCTGTACACGTTTCGAGTTATGCAAAGTTAAACAATAACATGAGATTTTGTTAATATGATCTTTTAAACGAAATTTTTATATCAAAATATTTCTTTGCTAAATCGATTGTTACTCTAAAAATTCAGTTCAGGTTTGATGTTCAGCAACATTAAAAAATATCATTTTATGCTTGTTGTTTAATATTAATCAGGGATAAAATAATAGTTCTAATGATATCTCTAAAGTTTTTAAACGCAGGAATTTTTATTTAACATACTTCAAATGTTGTTAAATCAGGAAAATTCTAAACGATGGAAAAGTAAAAATAAATAATTTTATAACAAAATAGTATGTGTTTTAAACTAAACCAAGTTTTAAAAATTATTTTTGGAATAACCATACTATCATACCACTTTTTTTCTTCCACCGATTATGCAGTGAGTTATATTTTAATTAATCACGTCCTAAATAATAAATATTTCATTACTTTGAGTCTAAAACCTGTTAAGCGATATTTTGACTAATATAATCGTTCAAGTTTAAATATAAAATATTCATTATAAACATAATTATTCAATAAAATAAAAATGGGTGTTATGTTACCCTCTTTTCCTCTATAATTTCAATAAATATCATGGAAAAATGTGTTTTCTGACCTAGTGAAGTGAGATCGCGTGACACTAAGAGACTGCGTATAAGAAGTATTTCGCAAACGGAGAGATTATTTACTGTATAAACTGCGCATAAAAAGTAGCATGTAAATCAAAGAATAAATGTAGTATCATTATACACTATAAAAAAACATTTTATATTTGTTTTAAAGCCGCTAATTATTAAAATTTTTCTGTTATATTTAATCTACCTCTGTGTTAATTTAATATAACTGTGTTGAATATTTCTTGTTAAATTGAATGAAAATTATTATTTTCAACATTTATTAGTGTTGAAGTAATACAATTTAAGTAAATAAAAATATATAAATAATGTAATTCTAAAATGTAAATTCCAAGATGAATAAAATATCAACCCATTATAAATGTTAATTTTACTGCCAAAATAGCTTCCATAATTTGTCTCCAAATTATATCAGAATAAAACATTGTTCGTGTTAATTTTTTATTACAATACTTGTGTTACTTTTCAACATATTCATCTTGTGTTAACTTAACACAAAAATTTGAATAGACGTTTGAGACATGCGATATATGTACGTTGAATCTAACACAAATTTTTCAACTGTGTAGACGTCTTCCTCTCAGCCTTTTTTCCCGCGCTCTATCGTTCCTTAACTTTCGCCGACAAAATCGCAATGCATCCAATTATCCAGCTAAGAATTACCTGCCAATGTAGCGACTATCGTCATCGGAAAGAATAGTTTGTCATGCGAATGTTGTTGACCTTGCCGTTACTGGGATTTGCATGAAAGCGGGACCGTTCGATCGCAGACCCGGGTGCATGCAATCGTATTCTGTGCGCTACTCGATTGCATCTAAAATACAAGTTTCACGCATTATACGTGACACACGCTCGCACGACGACGACGCTATAGGTGCCGGTTCAGCATTTTTTCGTTCGGGGTAAAAGTGAAAATGATCATTGATTGGCACAGCGCGGTGCAAAGGTTTCTCTCTCGAACGGATGTTTCGACGTTTTTACCGTTCGTTCGATCCTTTGAATCGATTACGCCGCATTTGCGAAAGGGTGAAAAGAGCGGTCATTGAGCTTCGCCTGTTTTTCACCTGTATTTCAGCAAGAATCGTTATTGCTGAAATGAGTAATGAGCCTAGGTGATTACACGGGTTTGCAGCAAAGTGAAATTGACGCTGTTCGATCTATTTTTGTCAACTCGCTTTAATCGCGCAGCTTCAGTTTTCTGCGGCTCTTAAAATAGTAAAAGGCCGCTCGAAAATATTGATTTCACTCAAAGACGTTTGACGTCATCGAAGTGTGTGTGACAGACGTATGTATGTCATTTGAATACGATGCCGTAATGTAATTTACATGTGCACTTACCGCATACATACGCAAAAACGTGCACATATGTGTCATATATTGACTGTATTGACCTATCGCTAAAGACGCAATAAACAAACATTCTTTCCGTCTATGCGGATCTTTCAAAGATGTGTTCATTTCGCATTCGTATACAGAAAAGAAGGACAGCAAAGTTATGGCTCGTTACACAAGCTTAACAGACATAATTTCTTTCCTATACTATTAAATCTGCTTAGTTATAAATATTAAACTTGTTAAACTTGTATAGCGAGACATAACTAAAAAGAAAACGAATGCGAAATATACACCTCTTTAAAAAAAATCTGTGGAGACAGAAGAAATATTTGTTAAAACAATTATATAACTGCTTTCTGATATAATTTTTTTGCAGTACCACCAAATCTGTTAATAAATGTTGAACTTGCGAGCCAAAAAGTATGAAAAACCGGATAAGAAATAACAGAAAAACCCTATAGAAATTTAATAGAAATCCTACCTAATTTTATCTATTAAATTTCTATATTTTTCTATCATTTCTTATCGGACTTTTTAAGTAGGACTTTGTCCGTGTACTGATCCTATTAGCGCATAATAAAGATGTGATTACCATGCTCTTAATAATTGTCAACAATGCGTCTGGTTAACATAAATCACGGATTTCATTTCGAGGAGACACTTTATTTACGACGCGCGGTTGACACAGTCAGAAACTTGCAGAAATAGTTTTTACGCCATAGCGTGTTGACGAGTGAATAATATTGCCATTTTTATCGTGCAATCGGGCAAACATTTTGTCGCACGACCGGCCTCCTTTTGAGATTAGAAAGTATAGATGAACTTGAAATCTCTGGACGATAACGACGATTTTACCGACAGCCACCTTATTAAGACAACTGTGAAACAGAGAGTTCGATTAGCGTCAAGGCTTTGGTGAACGTTCGCCAGACGGAGACACCTTTATCTGCATCGATAAGATTTCAAATTTTAATTGCTATCTATTTAATTGCCATCAATTTGTCAATGACGTACTCGTGATACTTTCTTTCTTTGCTGTCTCCTCGCTACGCCACACGTGAAACATGTGGCATTAAAAGAATAGCTGATTACTTTATCCAGGCGTTACACAAACGTTATTTCCGATGCGAAACATACGTTTCGTTAAATTGAATCGCCGTTAGACGACCTGTTGACAAATCTGAGAGCCTTTCACTTATTTTAAGCGATGATCTAGGCGACGGCGCGGCGGAGTTCTCGGCGAAGAGACAGCCGGTGCATATTGGCCTGGAGTTAAGGACAGTCTGATTATAGTCTAGACAGAATAGATCGTACGTGCAAGTCGCAGCGATCGATGGAGAATGAAAGGTAGATGGTGATCAGCGACTAACGACAGCGGTGATAAGTTCACGTATACCTCGTGGAGAAACCAGTTTTTACTTCATCGATCTGACTGATCTGACTGATCTGACTTCCTCTCTGAATAGCGATTTATTTTTTTCATTAAGTTCATTTTTTCATAGCTTACTTACCAATAATTCATCAATAATAAGCGACTTGCACGTATACAGAGACGAAATATAACAGAAACGTGTACTTTTTAAAGCATCGGTGTCTACGTTGATTTACGAAATCGTTTTCATACTTTTCAATTGAAAAATTATAATTTCAAGTTAGAAAAGAGAAGGGGGGGNAGAGAGATTATGAAATTCACATATACTAATTGTAAGTTATAGTTTTCTTTGATATAGATATAAATGTCTTATCTACGTTATATATTTTTAATTAATGTATTCGCACAAATTAAGTTTTGAGATTTTTATTTCTCATTCCACCGAAGTTGCAAAAATAGTTGTGGTTTTATGAGGCTTGAGCGGAAGAGCACGTTGCAAACGCGATGTTGGGAATCGCGCAAATCGTTCGACAGCACACTGTACACTGACCGTGCATTTGTGCAATGGAAAGTTTATCGGCCGCGTATGTTCCATTCTTTTTTCCGCGTCGATTTTATCGCGCTCGATTGAACAACATCGAGTCGTTGATCGTGTCCTGCTATTAGTGTCATACAGTTACTTAAATATTACTAGGAAGTAAGTTCGCTAAAGATACAAATTTCATAATTTATATATAATTAAAATGTAATTTTTTAAAAATAAGATAATAATAATCCAAAAATAGAAAAAATCTATACATGTAGTTTTTTAATGCATTGTTATTTTATATTTGGCATTAGAAAGACATTATATAGAAGATATTTGGCAACAAATGAGAGAAAATTTAAGCAATAATTATAAATATGAAAATAAAAAACCTAATAAAAATTTAGATAAAAATTTAAATTAAGCTAAAATATGTGTGAAACCAGCTATTTGCCACATATAAAATGTAAAACAGAAACAGACTAAACAAGCAAAAAAACATGATGCAAAAATTTAAATATTTAAATGTTTTATGTATATTTCACGTAAAAATTTAAATATTCAAATTTACAAAATCAAGAATAACATTTCAGTGAAAGCTTTGATTTTTAATTCTATGTAGATATTAAAGTACCTTTGGAACTTTTTATGTAAATATTTAAACATATATAATCAAAGAACAAAGTCACAATATCACTATTCTACTATTTTTATTTTTCGTTTTACTTTATCTCATCTATTCTTTAAATTTTCTTCTACTTGTTGTCGAACAATATATTTTATACCTTTATATAATACTTTTGTATATAATACTTTTTTACTGCTGCACACGTGTATACATACACTGTTACAAATGTTATGAAATTTAATGTACTTTTAAGTTATACATTAAATGTAATGTATATTAAATTCAATGTATTTATAACAGAAAAGCATGTGCGTGAAATTTAGACACTTTCGAAAACATTAAATTTAAATTAAATATATATGAAATGTTTTTAATGTATAAATATGTAAATGCTTGAAATTTTCTACCGTTACATTACATTAAATTTTGCTGCGATTTTTAATAGTGTATGTAAAAATTTTTGCAGCATGTATTATCTTAAATAACATCGTATAATTGTATATTTATCCCAAACTATACCGGATTTCTTTATAAATCATTTCGGGTATTGCGTCCAATTATAGGTTGTGATACTGAGAAGTTTTATACAATCCTTTCTTCGCCGAAAAAGTAAAAGGTTACCGAATGTAACCGGATAATCTTCTTGTTGCTGGAGAAATATCCCGAACTGACATTTTACACTCACTTGTTTTTATCATGGCCATATTTTCGTGTTTCGCAAATGATTCTTGTAATTCAAGGATCGTCGCGGTCGCTTTTTAACTTTTTATCTTATTCACTGATTTATTCATTTAAATAATTAAAATTGCTTATTGGAAATATTTATGAATTCAGTTTTTACATTTTTTAATATTATAATTTTATTTGATTGCGTTTATTATTCGTCTTTTTTTTCCTTTAATAAAATGTGTTATTTAAATTCGAATTAACCTGTAAAATACATTCTTGAATTCAAGTTTAAACAAAAATATCTTAGGAATGGTTTGTATATAGTGATTTAATTAATAATAGCGACTGTTTTGAAATATTTAACGTGGAAAGATCATTTTACTAAAGTATGTAAAAGTTTAGCTCAATATAGATTTATATCTAAAAATTTTATTAAAATATGAAAACTTTTTGTAGCATTCCTCAGATGTTTATCACGCTTAAACTTTCGTAATTATTTTAATGCTCTGACTTTCAGATCTGTATATTTTTAGCTAGATTTTTAGATACTTCAGCAAAACCGTTCTTTTCGTGTAATTAAAATTAGTCTAATTAACTGACAATGTCCTAATTATTGGAAATTATATGTTAAATGATTTTTGTTAAATAAAATATTGAAATTTTAATGAAACGTTGCAGTAGACTACTTAATAATTTAAATGAAATTTAAAAAAAATGTATAAAAATAATTTATATATTATATATAATAATTTATATATTAAAAAGATTTTCATTTAAGATCAAATTTTCAATATTTGGGACAATAGCAATTATTAGTCTATTTATCCTATTTTCACAATGTGAATTGTTCAGAAGTAGCTCATAAAGTAAAATTCTCCTACTCGGATCTCTTTACTATGACTTTCTACCTCGCATGCCCTAAGCTACATCAGCCACTTTCAACTCGGCTCGTGAGAGCTGTCATTAGCGTGAGCGGGTGTGAACGCGTCCTTGCTTTGTGCTTACGAGAAACGGGATGCCATCGCTCATTACAGACACTCGTTCTCATTGTTTCCTCTCAGTACCTCAAGATCACGTTCACGGTCGTGACCAAGATAAATCTCTGAGTACCTCCGCCGCTACAATTTTACTTTAATCGATTCTGCTTTGTAAGAAAGTATTCGACACGGGGAGACATGGTTTTCCCATGAAATTGGAAAACAAGCCCTAGATCTCAAGATTAAATTGTCTTCAAAGAATTGAATTATCTTGGTATGTCTGAAACACACGCACGAAAAGAACAGTTTCGCTAATGAATTTAAAAATATATAGATTTAAAAATGATTTTATTACATCATCAAAATAATTATATATGAGGCTGAAATTGGTTGCTAGAATGTTAAACTTTATGCAGCATTGTTCGGCATGTTTAAATGTCCTTCATACACTTAAAAAGAATGTTCTTGTCATGCACAACCACAATTTTTTAACTGAAAATTAAATAAGATAGATAAATAACAAATATTGTTATATCGCATATATTTGGTACTTAATCAATCTAAACAACAGAGACAGAATTTATATTCTAACTGTTTGTGAAATTTAGAAAAAAATTTTTTTCTTTTTATGTTAAAGCCCATCATGCTTGTTATAAAATTTAACTGTTTAATTGGCAACGAGAACTAAATTTTCTAAAAGAATTGCTAAAATGTTGCTATTACAAATTCTATATGTGACAAACAATATTTTAGCAGATACAAAAAATAGCGATAAATTTTTGTTGTGACATCTAGAAATCTACATCAGCAAAACATTTTTTTGAGTGTACTTATTTTGATAATCCAACAAAATTATCTTTAGATCTGTATTAATCTAAATTTTTAGACACTTTTTCAAAAGAATTTTTTCCGTGTGTGTTTCAAAAATTCTTTGAAATCTTCATGAAATGCTTCTTCTTTACAGCTCAGTAGATTTCCAACTCTAGGAATCACAGTAAAACGCATTTTTGTTTCGTAAAGAATTCTAGACTTCTTGAGAGTTCGATGAATTCTTGTTATTACCGTACATGTAATACAATTGCTAACGATGCAAGTTAGTAAATGATTAGCCTGAGATTACGTCTAACAAATGTATGGTATAAATAAGTATTACGAAATAACATTCGATGAGACTGCTGCACCCGGAAGAAGAAGATGCGTAAACGCCGTAAACGGTGAGCTAGTTTCGACGCTGGTTTACGCGCAATCGCTTAATCGTGCGGTAATCAACGTCCACTCGTCATCATCATCGCCATCATCTAACGTAATACCCATCTACCACAGCTCCAGAAAATAAGTAATTCTGCCATTTACAGTGTTACAAAATTGCCACGTGCTCTTACAAGATTAAGGCACTTGCGTCCCTTACGAAAGTCACTCTCTGCCTGTCATCACGTACGTTTCGCATTACATATTCGCCCGCCTGTGCATGCAATTATCCAAATGCCGGAGAGAGGAAGACCTCGTCGATGGGAACGACGCAATGACGGAAGCGAGCGTAACCGCCCCCCTGAGTCCGATGTACTATGATTAGCGGAGCCGATATCCCGATGGTGCATGGAAAAAAAAGTGCATGCTTCCGTGATCAGGAAAAAAACAGACCTTTGATTAGGCTCAGCCTATAAAGCAACCATTTTCCTATTCAACTGTCCAGTTCCTCAAGTACGATCCTCGTGTCCTACGAGCTCTTCTTTCCGAGGTCGTGGCGCGCGTCTAGTTTCGTCAGTAAAATCGAAAGAGCTGTCCATACTCAATTATTCCGACATGCAAATCGCTGTTTGTAGAGGTTATTATTCCGCTCGTGGTAATGAAGTGTGAGATCGAGAGTTTAAGTGCGTTATTATTGAAGTTACATAACTCGCTGTAGCCATTTTGAAGTTTACATTATCGAGTTTATCAAACTCGAATCGATAAAGTTAAAAGCATAAAAAGTATAAAGAAAAAGAATGTGACATTAATTTCCGTCGAAGATCATGATATCACGATCGTCCGCCAATTGTACTTAAACCTTTAAAGCTTTCGAATGAAATAATAATCTTTGTAGGAAGAAATATCGAGTCTCAAGATGTTCCTCATGTTATCGAGGATACTGTCTCGTACGAACTGCATTCTGATTTTGGTGATATTCAACCACGCGTCTTCGGCACCTGTGCAATCCAGGAAAAACTCGTCGCTCCAAAAGGAACAAGGCTTCTCGAACTTCCCAAAGATCGTGGAGTTTCAATTGCCACTTAAAATCGCCTCGAAGGAAGATTTAGTTGCTTGGTCTAAATATGTATCGAATTTGATGGCGACGAAGATAAATTTGAAGAACTCGCCGACAATCGAGAAACGACTTCCTCTTATGAACGATTCAAGCTCGAAATCGAAGGAGATGATGAAGAAGGCAGCTCTCAATGAGAAACGACAGGGCCCGCCGAACTATCCGGCGCGAAGACTCAAGGAACCTCCTATGCAAAGACCGGATGACAAAGTGGTCGCCTACCCTTTGCCCATAGGAGCGATGCAAACGACAACATCAAAACCGCAGGATCCTCCTAGTTTTTCTACTTCGAATATCAATGGGCCGACTGATTTTGGACAATACATGGACTTCAACGCTGGAAATTTCTTTCAGCAAAGTGAGATTGATGCCTTCGGGAATTTTGACGCCTTCTTGCAGCCACCTGCCAACACGTATCTTCCATTAACGCCGAGGCAGCCGGACGATGCCGCTAAATCGAATCAAAATGCTGTCGGTAAGAACGCTTCGAGCTCCAATAAGCCGACAAAACTTCAGAATATGAGGAATTCCTCGAATCTTCGCGTCAAGGTCCAGAATGACGAGCTCGGAGCTCAGACGTTGCCGTTTGCCGTGAATAACGGGTTAACTGAAATGAATCTGTCTCATATAGGTGAACCTCTGTTGACTTTTCCATTCCAAGCGCTGGTCACAATCACTAAAGAGCATCCAGCAGCTACGATGTGGCAGCCGAACGATTACACCGCGACTACAGATCTTTCGAACGAGTTTCTACCGTTCTTCGAAAACAATTACGCACTTATGAACGAATCCGGGCACATTTTCAATGACTTCGTCACGGATACGAGTGAAACGAAGACACAGGGAAACGTGAAAAAATCAGAAGAGAAAAAAAAATCACAAAATGTACGCGAGCAAAAACAGCAAAGTCAAAAAACCAAAAAGACAAATGCAAAGACGAGTGCAAAGAGTCAGAAGTCGTCAATAAAACGACAATCCGCCGTACTCGGAGATTTGTTGAGGATGTTAGGTATCTTGCGGAAACCGCCGAAGAACTCCACTGAGATTAACGTCGCGACACCTATACTCTCTATCTTGAAAGGTACAAACACGCAGAAGATACAAGTGGCTTTAGAGCAGGTAAGTAAGTCGCAAGCAGCGATCAATTTTAAATGCATATAAATGTATTAATTTTAATGATAGACATTTAGGCAAATTTAAACAATTTTTGTTTAAACAAAAATATCTGTGAGATTAATGTTAATAATGTGAGATAAATCTACAATTATAATTGGGAAGAAGAAATATATGTTGCTATTAAGAAAAAATAATATTTACATAATAATTTACATAATTGTAAAGAATCATAATAGCCGCTATAATGTTTAGGACTACTATAAAAAGTTGAGATCAAGTTTTATCTTTAAATAGACGATTCTTAAAAGAGAAAAGAATTTACTTTGTCCACATTTAAGAACTGAACTATAACATTGTTTTAAAAATCTTAGTTTAGCTATTAGATTCTATTTTTGTATTTTATATGTAACTCAGAATCATTCCGCATAGCGTTACACGAAGAAAAGATAAATAGACGAGATAAAAACGACGAGATAAATAGACGAGATAAAAACAACGAGATTCGTGAAAAAAGTTATAATAGTTGTTTATAGCCGATTATTCTCGCTAAAAAAAGATACGCAGAAAAAAACGACAATAATTATGAATAAAAATTGCGAAACTTTAAATTTACAATTGATTGCCTTGACCACAATAATTTCAACTTGTAAAAATATGATTTAGCTTATGAATATATATAAAAGTGTCGCGTTAGTGATCTATTACACAAATGAGAACTAACGATAGTCTCTCTTTTTTGTCTTAAATCTTATACAGCATCATAATTCTTCAGAAATATTTCAGAAATATTTCAACTAAAAAAAGTGAAACATTTCGTAAAAATTGCAAAATATGTTTACATTTTAAAGACAGCTTTGGATTAGCTGCAATTTTTGCACTTGAAGCCTTGTGGAAAAATTGCTGAAAAAATCTGTAACCTTTCTAAACAAATAACTGATTGCTGAAATCTTCTTGAAATATTACCGATCGTAGTTCTCTGAATAACAAATTTTAATGTCACTTCTGAAATATGTATAATGAAAAGAACGCGTGATATATGTAATGCAATGTATTTATTTGCATAACCTACCAAAAACAAAAATGTTGAAATGACATAAAAATGAGTCGTGATCGATCGAAAGGTGAATTTTAGTATTAATTTTTAAATTATTTTAATTTATCACGATAACATTTTGTTTTGCTTAAGTGTTTTCAAATTTGTTTTATGTGATACATTTTAGAAACAATTCATATAACATACAAATTGAAATAAGAACGCCTTCTACGGTCAAGCTAGATCTTAGTGCTTTTATAATTTTTACTTGTGTGATTTTTATATACCTTTTTTCAAATTCAAATCACACAAGCAAAATTTATAAAAGCACTAAGATCTAGCTTGACCATAGAAGGCGTTCTTATTTCAATTTGTATGTATTACATTAACGGTCGAATATCTCCAATTCATATAATATTTTGCAGAATTTTTCTGGAATTTTTGCATATAAAATGTGAAATGTCGAAATCTTTCTAATAATTTTCCGCAACAATCGATGCTATGGGACAGATTTAGACGAAATTGAAATTGATGAATCGCCCTCGATTGGCATTCTGATTACGCAATAAGAACGCAAGCGATAAAATAATTTTTCATTTTTTACACTTTTGACGTATACATATAGTATTAAAAATTATTATATTTGCATATCGTCGTTTGCTTACAAAGTAACTTATATAACTATATCCATTTGCCAAGAATGTGTCGCTAATTCAAATGTAATTATTTGTTTTAGGTGCTGCCTAATCGAAAACGCAATGAAACGTTTCTAGCGCAACAATTGGATGTATGCAGTTTACACTTTTTTATTTGTTATAAAAACACCATGTTTTTTATTTTTATAACGTGAAATATTTTACAGGAGAACGATGATGAAAATGGCGATGATGGGAACGGTGATAATGGAGACATCGATAATGGAGACATCGATAACGGGAATGATGATGACGAAGAACCGCAAACAGAAGCACAAGAGGACGATGATGACGAGGAAGAGGAAGAGGGTGGATTTGTACAAGCTATACTCGACTTATTACCGTTAGCTGCGCCGATCCTCGAAGATCTTAGTGATGTAACATAACATATGCAATAAACTTACAACGGCCCCTAGACGCTTAATAATATTGCAATAATATTGTACAATATTTCTCTAGATAATTTAAAATAAACTCGAAGCCTTTATGCAATAATGTTGAGCATCTAAGGGTCGCTTAAGCATTCATGAATTTTCTGTATTCGTGTTTTTCATTGCACAAAACATTCTATCGCAATACAACATTAGAGGTGAAATCAGTGTGAAAAATAGGCTATGAAAAGTAAGCTATGACTATATTTTAGCCGGAAGCCGAAGTTGATTTAGTAGAGCTGCTTGAAGGTGCTCTTCCTCTTCTCGGAGGACTCTCTGATGTAAGATTAATATATTCTCCAAATTATACGTAGAGATTTAATTATGCAATGGTAAAATATTTGTTCTCTTGTAGCCAAACGAGGAGGGAGGATTTGATGTTCCTGCGATCATACTGCCACTCTCCCAGAAGCTCATTGAGGTAAATTTATTAATTTCGAATGTAATTCCGAAAGTCTCTTCTCTGAACGCTAAAATTTCTTCAGGGTCCAGATGGACAAGGTAGCGATTCTGGCGCCATTTTAGGACCTATCATTCAGTTGATAGCGCCGTTGAGCGGACCACTTTCGGGTCCTCTGATCGCTCCACTGAGTCGTACCAGTAGTGGCGTAAGAATTTTATTTCTACTTTAATATTTAAAATTGTAGAATCAGCAATAGATAAAAGAAAAAAATGATGTAATTTTGTGGATACAAGATATAAACGAATAATATCAATTCGGACTTTCAGCCAGACGGCATACAGGAATCGGCATCTATATTTGGCGCATCGGCTGAACCTTTAAGCAAGGTAATTTATATGTTTGCAAGCCTTTCTGTGTTTATTTATATTCACACGATATAATGTAATTGCAATTTTGAATTATTATTTATTTATTCGTGCTCTCGTCGATTTTAGCCGATGGGACCATATGGACAATCAGTGTTGTCGGGTCTTATCGCCAGTATCACAGCTAAACTAAGTAAAGTACGCATCACAAAACTACATGAAACTTCTATACGATTATATTTATATGATTTCTATTACTTTCTTCTTCTTCTATCTATATTTCTATCTATATTCTAAAAGTAAACGAAAACGAGCTTCCTTATTATTTCTAATTTTCAGGAATCCGCTATTGCGGCAGGTGATTCGGATGTGAAATCTCTAGTAAGCTCGATTGTGTCCGGCGTGCTCGCTGGTGCTAGTGCTGGTTCCAAACATACCAAGAGTTATGGTCATGGTTATGGTTATGGTACTCCATATGGTCAGAACAATAGTAACGCTAATACATATGGTAACAGAGACACGTATCACGCGTCTACATCCTACCATTATCCACAAGACCATTATAATTCCTACGGTTACAAACCTGTAAGCAATTTTTCTTTTATACATTTATATTTATTTTTTATTTATTTATTTTAATTGCTTTATATATATATTTTTTTATATCTTAATTGTTCCTTTATATTTCTCTTATACGCACAGCATTTTAAGGCTGTATCGGACATACAATCCCTACGGAGTAATTAAAATTTGGGAATATATTAACACTTTAAATAAACTATGAACATATGAAAGTTGTTTGAATAAAATTATATTTTTATTTAATAACATATTTTTATAGTTTAATTACTCTATTTGTTGTTAGATATTAAATTATTTTTTACAACGTTAAGGAAAACCTCAATTTTTTTGTAAGTACTTTAAGTATTTAAGATAATTTATATAAAGTTTATTGTGATTGTCTGTTTAGTTATTTTGTAAATAAATAAATAAATTTTGTTTATTTTATAGAACTGATCTCTGCATTGTAATGAAACTTTACATAAATTTTGAATATTTAAAGTACTTAAATAAAAAAATTCAAATTTTTTCATTATTTCTTATTTCATTATTTTATTATTAATAATATTTTCATTAGAGCACATGTCTACTTCTTACTGAAGTAATATTTTTTATCCAGATAAAAAAATCACCGCCAAATTTTTTCTACTTCTTTCAAATGTAATATGAAGCAATCTGTAATTTTTTTCATAATTTTCTTAATTTTGAGAAATGTCCTATACATCCTTTATAGTTATAAATTTAATTTGCGCTTATTTAATAATTACGAAAAAACCTCGAGTTAAAACAAATAGAAATACCATCTCTTATTCCACATTCATTTATGCTCTTGCTAAAAATGGCATTTTCGTCATTTTCGTCTGAAATGACCTTTTGATTCTGCAGGCACCTTCTAAAGCATCTCTTACCGAGCCGCTACAGGCTATCTTAGGCGCTTTTCTGAAGCTATCGGCCACATCGTCGACCTCCAGCGCATCTCTATCGGGCACGTCGTCGCAGGGGAGCGCAGGTCTGTCAGCCACTTCCTCGAAACAATATTCAGCAGAACAACCCACGTATGGTCCACCCACAACACATTCGACTTATGCGTATGGTCATCCGTCTTACGCAGCGGCACCCAAACCTTCTTACGCTGCGCCCCCGCCGACGAGCTCTTCGTACACCCAATACCCGTCATACACGCAAAGACGAGCGCGGCAGCAAAAGAAATTTTGAGTCACATATCATTCCGCCTGCAATTTATTACTTTATCGGTATTCATAGGATTATTTCCGCGATGGATAGTACTTCATAATAACCGTAGAAATTCTTAGGCTTACTTCTTAGATTACTTTTTTTTACGTAAAGTCTATCTGGAAGGACTGCATTCAAATGCAGGTGTCATGGCCATGGAATCGGCTCATGATCTCTCTGATAAATCCCAGTGATGGTTTTTTGCAATAATGAACTCACACACACACACACACACACACACACACACACACACACACACATTGATACAATCGAGATCATGTGGATTTCTGCGTAATAATTGCAGGATAATCTTAGCCGCGCAAGGACGTCTGTCGCGTCATCGTTGAGATTGTTGTGAACTTTCGTTTTCACCTCATTTAAATTGTCATTTCCTATGAGTAATCTTGTAGATAACTGTGAATAACTCCGGTCAACGTACATGTATAAACACCTCGCCGTTCGCACTTTTAACGATTGAATATTGTATTCGAACATCGATTACAAAACATAATTATAATGTGTGTAAATAAAATAAAATTTATTTATTCTTACTAATCGTCAATCGAAATTATTTGCAGTTATTTTTTACAATTATTATCAGTATCTATTTACTGCCAATGCTAAGCATCTTGGACATGATTTTATGTTAATTAGATTTTAACTAAGAACTTTTTGGCTGTACGATACCAACTAGTTATCAAAATCTAAAAACTGCAGGCTTTTCAAATTTATTTTTTTTCTTTCTAATTAACGACAAAAAAAATTTTGATTGTGAATATATCCTGAAAGTTGCAAAGTATAAAATAATTAATACTTGATTGGTAAATCTATCTTAGATTCTGAAACTTGATAATTGCGATTTATGATAGTTATCTAAGGTACTAATAGTTATCTAAGCTAGATACTTATCTAAGGAGCGTGAGCGAATAATCAATCGTGTGATTTCGTACATAGAAACGATCTTCCCTTTTCTACGGCGATCACGGTGAGCTCACCATGATTGCGTTTATCCGATTTTGCAGATAAGTTTGTTTAGTCATGTAGGTTTATTGCGTTTCGAATAGTCTTATATTTATTGTCACTTGCTCAATACTGATTTAATACTGGATTGTCGTAATTACGAAGTTAGAAATGTGTTTCTAACTTCGTATAACCGTTGAGTACACGTTGTGATTCGACAACACATACATTTGTGATTATTAGTATTGCATTCGTACAAAATCCATATCATTTACTCTGTATCTCTTCTATAAAATGCATATCGATTTCTTGAGTGGTAAATCAACTTTTTAATTCACTGCGTCATATATAATCTCTGATCTAACAAATAATTTGGCTTATAATGACGTAAGGTACGATTGCACGAGCCGCCCGAACCGGTTGTTTGAGCGACAAAAATGATCACGTGACGGCTTTTGTCGCAGAATTATTTAGCAACCAGCGGTTGAAATTTTGTAGTTCAACAGTTGCTTATTGCTTCTTATCCTATTTCATGTATAACAATTGTCTGTAATAATTCTGCGACAAAAATCATCAGGTGACCATTTTTATCGCTCAAACGATAATTCTTTGAGATGTGATGCATACAACCATAAATATACTCTTGTCAATTAGAAAATAACTGCAACGTAATACTTATGACACATCTGGCGATAAGGAAGCGGTAGCTCTTTTATGCGGAAAGAGACCTCGCATTTGTTTCATTCGGCGCATGTATGTATAGGCGTATAAAAACGTACTTAAAAAAAACTGATTGCTTGCGTATGCTTACGCATTACCCGGATCTGGTCCCGCGTATCCGCGTATGCGCGTCCGGGACACGCGCGAGAACCTAACACCCGGAAGAAACGGAGCATTTCGCATTCCTGGACGCAACTTCTTCGCCAATTTCTTCGTATGTAGCTTTTATGACATTTTATCATTTTATAGGATTCAACTCGACTTGGGCTTTCAACAAAGAAGCGCGTACGTGGCTGATGAAGAAAACCAGTTCAACTGGACTAGCGCGAAACGACGTGCAATGAACGAAATTATATAGACAGATTTTACGACGAGCTGATAGATATTAAATATCCCGGATATCTGATACGGATATACGCGCGATGAGAGTTACGTGATTGTCTCTAGGCGATGCTATTACAATTTATTTTACTAGGAAGCGATGTCATAGTTTGTACTTCTATCCCTTTCACATCGTCGGCACGGTTATTAATCATAACCGAGATAATAATTTGGATTAATCCCTGCGAGCGATTTCGAACTCCGTATCGTGTTCGAACAGTTTCAAAGAAATACATCGATCTTTGGAGATTTACTCGGTTCCCATGAAAGCTGATAATTTGCATAGGCCGAGGCAGTTTTAATGAGACGTTCTGCAACACTAAAGCACGGTTTCACCGGGATTGTCCTCTTTTTCTCTCCCATGTTTTCTTGCCTCCGTCTCTATCACCTCTGAGACACAGCCGACAGGTCAAACGTTGTCTCTCAGTATTACGGATTGACAGGTTTACGCAATCCGCGTAAATCAGCACCTTGTGCTCCCATTTATCCACCTGTTTCTCCACCCTTCATGGGCATCCTTCTTTGCTCTTTTTAACGATTCAACGTTTTACATGAAAAAATATCGTTAACATCGTATTACATGTTTTATTTAACGTGAAATTAGCTAATAGCACACATCTAGCAGAGCAGCCGGGATGCGGACCTGTGCTCGTAACATTGCATCAACATCAATTTAATTGCCCCGCAGCAATAAATCGATATCTGACTTTTTCGAAATGAAAGTCCACGCAATACTTAAATTCTTCGTTCATCATTCAGAGAATCCGACATGCTTTCAACAGGAGTTTCGTAACATCTTTTGTCTGTCTAGATTCGCACTTGCATCACGGAATAATCACGCGGATTCTATTAATCGATGCGTCTGAATCCGACGATTTCACTTCGATACCAGTCACATGTAAATAATAAAATGCATAAACTGGCCGAAGCTGTTATGTCAACGGAAGTGAAAATTCTTAATTGGCCACATTCGTTTCCTGAACTTTACATATATCATTAACATATTTTTGGAAGACTTTTATAGCCTTATTATTGTTATATTAATACGAAATACGTCGTTTATACAAGATGCGATCAGCTCGAACCCTTACAATTAATTAATTAATATAATTATATATAGTACTTAAAGAATAAGTCTCCATATATTTCTAAATAATTTTTTTTCTTTTATTGCATACGTATATTATGGTCTTGTGACGATTTTTGTTAACAAAGAGACGTATTTTGTGTTCAATTACATAACCTATGAAATTAAGAATGGAAGAAACACATCACAATGGAAATGATAACTTTACAACAGTGTTGAGCATTAATCAATTAATTTATTTGTTAAGTAAAATAATAGATTAAAAATTTTAAATATATATAATTATGACCTATGTAATCAATTAATAAAATTAATTGTTAAATGATTTTGTATAATTAGTACATCTATTGTATGTAAAAGCTCTAGCATTTCTGCTCATAGCTTAACCGCTGTGCAATTATTGTTATAAAGATACTTATTATTTTTATAGCTCACGAAAACGAAGTGATAAACAACATTTTCGACACTTATTACTTTTCTTCTTCGATAAAAAGAAAGTCGCTAAAGCTCAATGAATCATTATTAAAACTTATCCCTATTCTGTTCCATACAAAACATGTAAATGATTTAAACGATTCAAAGGTGATGGTTTTGACTTGAAATTTAAAAGTTTGTTTGAGTCACATGCTCTAACATACTCCTACTCACTCTAACGCGTTCCAGTACGTTTGCGATAAACTTATACAATTACAACAATTTATTTTAATCGATTCATTTTATTAATTAAAACTTTACTTGATTAATGCGCAAGATTTATTTTAAAACAAATGAAAAATTTTAATTATTTGTTATAATAATCAAGGACTAAATTTTTAGTTGTACTTATAAATCAATAAATTAATTGCATTTTAATTGCAAGTAAAAATTGAATGAAAAAACGAATGAAAAATGTCATGATTCCAACAAGAAACTACTCTCGCGCCATCGCCTCTCATTCTGTCAAGCTCCCGTTATGTTCCGAAAGATCGTGTCGTATTGATTTTCTCGATTGCTGCTTCGAGTGAAAGCACGTTTCACTTTATCTGACCTCTGAATCCTTCCAGGATTATACGGAAGATCATTCTCTTCCGGTAATGCCAAGGCGCGAGAACTGTCATAGTGCATCTTCTGGAAGTACGATTATAATATTGACAAATTGATCATAAAAGTCTTGGATCTAGCTTTCGAAGAAGCAGCGACTTTTAGAAAAACTAACGTAGCAATGAATCACAAACAAATGGCGCGTATGAACACGATAATTAAAAAAGAAAAGGAAAATATTTTAATCCAATTATTTTATAAATTTACTATACAATCATATCGTTTAAGTAAATACGATAAAAAATTCTAAAAAGTAAACAATTTTCATAGAAAAGAAATCTTACATTAACGAACAAAGTCATTAAAAGTTAAAGAAAAAAATGTTTAATAAATTATTAAAAAGAAGATAAAATACATTTTAGATCAAATACACTCGAACAGAACAAGGGCAAGATTAAATAAATATTAAATTTATGAAAAAAAAAGGAAAAGAATACAGGAATATAAAATAATTTCCTATTATTTATAAGTTTATGCAAAAATATATTAAACGCATAAAAGGTCCAACAGCCGGCTAAAAATCACAAAATAACGTCGAAGCCCGCAGCCACTTTCTATCACCAAAGAAAGTGAAACTTTTCGTAGACTCGAGGTCGTTAGTTGACCCTCGTAATGCTTTGCCAAGAGATGGCAGACATTCCTAGTCGCATGCAGATACACACTCTCATTCATATTGCGCAATACCTGACAGCCGATTTCATATTTTATCTCAATAAAATCCTTATTTAAAAATGGGTGAAATATTTTATATAATATTACAGAAACTCTCTCTATTTGCTCTCTCTTCTTTTCTTTCCTGCGAATTTAAACATTGTTATATTAATTTTACCCATGCTATGTTTTTATTGTAGTTTTTAATTGTGCAATCCATCACGCAATAAATCATAAAGGAAATCTCATGTGGTTTCCATTTCGATGCAATTTCATTTTCGCAAGTGCAAATAATTAGGCATAAACGTCAGTCAATAGAATTGGGTCATATCTCCATCGAGTTAAGATTAAGCTTACGTCACGCTGTTTCGTACATAAAATTAAAACGGGAGCCACTTTCATCCTCGTCATGAGGAGGTCATTGACACGACGTGTGAACAACAGGTAGGCCTGATTAATGCTAGCCGGTTACCTATCGTAAAAACTTGAAAAATCACTTTTGTGCTGATAGACACACGTTGCTGAATAATTCGCAGTAACTGGAACATTTGCCGCGCTCTGGAGAAACGTTAAACTGATCATATCCTGAATACATTAAACGCTCAATTAAGCAGAATATCGACATATTATATCTTGCATTATACATAACAAGAAATAGATGCTGAACAATGTAATTATTCCAAACACATTTTGCTCGTTATAATTGACGAGCATGATGTTTACTCTATTGATTTCCTCTAATCTCGTGCAACTTGTAGTATCACGCTATTTTGCATTGTGAGAATTTATAGCTTGCGAAATGTGCGTAATTGTCCGCCTGGCGTAAATGGATCACGAAGAATTCTATTGACCTCCATTCTGACGCCGCGAGGTCTCGAAGATCGTCCGATCTTACCTAAGAGTCTCCCAAGAGTAGATAACCGTGGTCTAGAATCTCGGGATTGTACTAAGAAAAAATAGAGAAAAAAAATTATCTCGATATCGTCCCATGTGTTCGATTGAATCAGAAATATATTATTATATTACGCATATCTAATAATGAGAACAGAGGTTTATGTCAGAGCGACGCTCTACGTTCAATTTATGTACGCGCAATCACTTATCGCACCTGTTCGATCGAAATTTTTATTTAAGATTATCTTTTAACGAAACCTTCAATCGGTATGTATCTTCGACCGACGATTTCTATTTACTAATCGTCCGCGATTGCGACTTGGTGGCATTTAGAGCCTCGTGCGACACCTTCGGAGCGAGAAATCGCGTTATGTCGCTGGAAATGATCCGACGGGTTACGGACAGTCGCGTTTACGAAATCGCGAACTGGAACAAACATCAGTTGAATAGATGCACCTTGTTGAAACAGGGCATTCCGGAGACCGCGCCGCGAGATGTACAGACGTCCGCGCGCGTAATTACCACGTGGCTCGATTTCGCCACGTGGAATTGACTCGGCAGTGTCAGCTGTGTCACGGCTGAAGCGATCTTCTTTGGTAATAATTACTAAGAGGGTCTTGCAGCGGGTCGTGATACGTTTTGCATCATCTGCTGTTGGTTATAAAATAATTATAAAGAATAGCATATGATTTATGTGCATTTATGATCTGCGATATAAGCATGAAGACGCTGGAATGGCTTGTTCCTTCAAACATTTTATAAAATATTCTCGTTAACCCTTATCCAGACAAGCAAGGGGTACGGTCAAGTTGATGCTACAAATGTTTTGAACCATACTTTGATTGATCAATTTGTAAAATTCTTTATTCTGATTGGTTAATCAAATACTTCGAAGCATTTGTAGTGTCTGATTGATCGCAGCCAGGGTCAGCTAAATCACAAACTCTCTTTGTGTATTAAACGATATTTACTCTTAGAAGTGTTTAATTTTATATATTAAAATGTTTATTTTTTTGTCTTTGTTTTTTAAATATTGCAAAATGTTTTAGTTTCAAACCGTTTTTAGATTTAAAACACTAATGCCCATTTTCATCAACGTAAATTAACTTTGATTTCAGTTTAACTTACTCTTTATTATCTTCTTCCAATTCTTAGAACTAAAGAAAGATAAAGAGTAAGTTTAACTGAGATCAAAGTTAATCTGCGTTGGTGGAAATAGGTATAAAACTGAAAAACCTCTAACAGCTTTAAAGCGATGTTGGCGATCAGTCTGTTTTATCGTTATTTATTTTCAAACACGAATCTTTTTGTTGATTACAAAATTATGAATCTTTTTCAATTAAAGTATAGACAATAACGCAGAGTTAACAATTTCATATAGATAACTCCAATATTTATGCCGTGCGAGAATTTACGCCGTAGAAATAAAAAAAATGAAGATAATTACATATTACTCTATTAAGTGATTTTATATCATATTAGTTCTGTCATGATTTTAGTTTTTTGTTGTTAATATTAACAAAACCGAGCACTGCCGAGAACTGCCAGACTAGTGTCAAGAGATAAAAATGAGTAAAATAGAATGAAACAAATAAATAAAATAAGTAAATAATGAACGAATCTGATGAGAAAAATTATAAAATGTAAGAAATAAAATTACATAAAAATACCTCGTTCTAGACGAAATCTAACTCTGATTGATCACGGCAACAGTAAGATAAAGGAGCGAAAGTTAGAGATAAAAGGATGATCGAGAGGAGACATAAGTCAAAATCATCGGATAGAAAAAGAGGGAGAGCCTTAAGAGTATGGTAACTGGTTGAGGATCGAGAGGTATATGTTCGGTATAACAGACCATCCGAATATTTTGTTATTTAAAATCGATAAAGGCAATATCACTGTGGCCTTGAATAGGAATAAACACGTGTCAAAACTAAAAATGACTCTGTCCGATGTTAAGACTTATAGTCTTTCGGATATTGATTCTACATAAGATTGAAGACTGATACTCGTTCATTGATAATGAAATGGAAAAAGAAAGGTTACATCGATGATCGTATTTATAGAAGATTATTAACTACTGATGGAATTATACTAAAGGCCTACGGGTTGCCAAAAATCCACAAACCTAATAACTCTCTTCGGATTATTGTATCATCTATTAACAACCCTCTTTATCAGCTGTTTTTCTACATAAGATTATTATCGGCAGTATTCCGTTAGCTTTCAGCCACGTAAAAAACGGTTATTATTTGATTAATAAGCTTAATGGTAGACCATTTGATGCTATAATTATACTTTAATATCATTAGATGTGGTTGCTCAATTTACTAATACTAATGTGCCGATAGAATTGTAAATGACATTCTTATGGTGGGACCGTCAGACATGCTTGACAATATATCAAAGACACGTTCAACTCCTTCCACGTAATTCACTATGGAGATTGAAGAAAACAACCGGATTAGTTTTCTGGGTGTCATGGTAAATGTCGAGAACGGAGAGATTTTATTCGACTGTTACAATATAAGAAGACTACTTGTTCTAATAGATATCTGAATTTTAATTCGAATCATCCTCTCACAAAAGAGGAGTAGTTACAGGTTTACTTGACAGGATAATTAATCTATCACATCCACGGTTTCATGAAAAAAAAAAAAAAATCTCAAGGAAACAATAAAAATTTTAGTAAATAATGGATACCCGCTAAAGTTCATTTTCTCAATCTTTAGAAACAGATTAAAATATTTCTCTCGTAATACAGTGGGAAAAAAAACAAGAAATTAATAATATTACAAGTAGTAATACTCCGGTAACAGGAATCAGTCTCATACATTAAATCGATGTCGGAGAAGCCTGACACTAATCACGAAAGACATTATTAATTTGATACATGCCTTTTCAATTCCGAATACGCTGAAACAATTTATAACGACAGACTAAGATGCCTTGGACCCCGTGTTGAGATGCGATGTTGTTTACAAAATAAGTTGTCGCGACTGCGAGGCATCTTAGTCTGTCGTTATAAATTGTTTCAGCGTATTCGGAATTGAAAAGGCATGTATCAAATTAATGTCTTTCGTGATTAGTGTCAGGCTTCTCCGACATCGATTTAATGTATGAGACTGTAGGCCAAATAAAAATAAGATTACCTAGCACGAAAATTAAAGAACATATTTCACTAATTAGGACACTAATTAAAAATGTGGATCCCCTTCAGTTGTATCAAAGCATAGGTTACATGCAAATTATGAATTCGATTGGAAGGGAATTAAAATTCTTGATAATAAACCATCAATGTATGAACATGAAATATCCGAAGTGATTTATATAAAGTGATAATGAGCAAAGCGACACAGATCGGTTACCAAACATATACCTCCCCATTCAATCTTTACCCCACTCTTAAGGGTCCCCTTCTCTTTTTATATCCGAAGATTTTGACTTCTTTCTGCTTTCCATCATCTTTTTGTCTCTAACTTTCGATCTGTTATCTTACTGTTGGCGTGATCAACCAGAGTTATAGATTCCATCCAAAACGAGGTATTTTTATATAATTTTATTTTTTACATTTTATAATTTGGCTCATGGGATTCCTTCATTATTTATTTTTTTTTGTTATTTATTTTTTCCGTTCTATTTTACTCATTTTTATCTCTTGACACTAGTCTGGCAGTTTAAACACTAAATTCCGATCGTTTTAATATTTGACCGGTTACATAGTTTTATAATCAATCCTACAATCCTAAATATCCGTTAGGAAGCGAGTCAGTCAGCACACACTATTAAAAATGTCATAAAATTTAATGTATTTTACACATTAAATTTAATGTACATTAAATATAATACAAAGATGTTGTATTAACCCTTTCGCTACGATGAACAACTATAGTCATTCTACATAAGATACCATTCATATACAACATATAAATGTCCTCTTTTAATTAAAATTTATTTTTTTTCAAAAAGCATCGTCAAAGCAGCTTTTGTAGAAGTAAGACATAAATCCAATTGCGCAATGTATACACTTTTGCCGCTCCGTCTTATTCAGCGGGAACGTCTGAGCGAAGACAGCACTCATAGCGAAAGGGTTAAAATTGTTTTTATTTCTATTTTAAATTATGATGAGTACCAAAAGAGAAAACAAATTACGTATGCAATATATTTTTCTTAAAGATAAAGAACATAACGGTAATGTCCATAACATTATATATTGACATCTGCCACTCCTCTAGATGACTTTGTGTCAAAAAGTTTTTCTTCCTTTGAAGCTGAAGATAATAATTCTAACGAATTGAGTACTAACGTTGTGCAACTAAGAATGTATGCAATATTTTTAAGTTGAAAATGTAACTATGCAATGTTTGGACAGCTATCCAACCGTAAGACGGATGTTTATTATGTTTAACATGCCTTTCCATTGTCTGCACCGATGGAAAGGTTATTTTCTTATGAATTTATTGTGAGATCGAAAGAGCATGAAGGACGCGAATTTTGAGTCTGATTTTAATTAATTTTAATGAGAGATTCTATTGAAGACTTTTATATATGTGTAATATGATAGTTATAGCTAAATATGTTAAAATATGTGAAAATATTTAATGTACATTTAAATTATAAAAAAACTATTTTATATTAAAAATTTTTTATTAAAATACAATTTTTATTTTAAATAAGTCATATTATATTAGTTACTTTATCAACTCCTAGAAATGAGTTACTTTGTCATTACTATTACATGTCACATATTTCAAACACTCTCTTATGCTCGACAATCAAAATCAAATCTATCAGTTCTTTGTTAACAAACATGCCGAAAAATACTTCTGCTTTCCTTTTCTGCTATTATCCTAATCACAGGTCAAAGAAGAGCTTTCTTGCTTTATGCTCGCTCTACCGAAAGACCAATCAAGTTCTTTGGCAAAATTCAACCATCTCGAATACAGTTAAATTTGATAACCATATCATGTTGAGAATTATGCAAAATGAAGCGAATTCCGTCACGGATGAAGGTAATAATTGTTTATTTTGTTGCGCAGAAATGGTAACAATAACATATCTTCTTTGTTTATAAATTTGTAATTGTACTTAAAAAGTCTTATTAAAAATAGGCACAAACTAACTATTAAATGATTGTACATGATATTTATATAATTATATGTAAACTATGTACATAAAAATAATAATTACAATTTTAGGAAATGTTGTACCTGCTAGTACTAGAAGAGAGTTAGTTCAGAACGAATTATCGAATAGAAATTCAGAAACTCGCAGAATAAGATTTGAAGTACCTCGAGGTAAATGGAATATTCTTTCTGAAGTAATAAATTGCCAATTAGGTAGAAATCCAGTACTTCAAAGAAAGTTCTATGGTTCCTTACATGGAGTACAGCGGCTCGAGCTTAAGTATAATCTTATTGACAATGAGGTAAATTTTATAAACGCTATAATATATAGAAATATATAATATTTATACATAAATTGCACTGATTATTAGGCTATTTTTGTACTATTACTTATTGACATTTAATATATTTATTGACATTTAATTATTATTTATAGATGTATGAAGTACGTTCGTTAAACTTCAATAGAAAAGGAAATTTATTAGTAAATATCTCTTATAATAAAATTTTTATTTGGAATTGGACTACAGGGAAAAGAACGCTTTTGTCTTGCACGAAAGATAACAGGGCCGAATATTTATTTCAAGTGTGTACTTTTTATTAAACCGCTGTGATTGGAATAGTCTAATTATTTTGAACTATTAATTGTATTGTATTGTATTGTTTTGATAATTAATTCTTCTAATTGTATGTCTTTAGGCCAAATGGTTCAATATGGACTCTCTGGTTATTTCTAACTTTAGAGGAGAGCTATTTTTAGTTCATCTTAAGCATAATATATTGGAAAAATTCGCGAAGCTTAGTATAAGAAGCAAATTAACAGTGGTTCATGATGAAACGCCTCATGTGATTCTTTCTGCTACTCGGAAAGCAAATGTGTTCTCCATAGATATGCGACAGAAAGAAATAAATAGGTGAATTATAATAATTGAAAATTTTTAATTATATGTTTGTATCGTTATCTTTCGTGCCTATAGCATACCTATAACATCAATTATTAGTGTAATAGATTTTTTTTATACAATTAGACATACTTTTTCCACAGGTTATTTTCAGTAAAGGAAGGTGCATTAAAAGTACCTTTAAACAGTATAGATTCAAATCCTTTTAATAGTAATGAATTTTGCATCAGCGGCGATAGCGGTTTCGTGATGGTGTTCGATCGGCGAAATGTTTTGATGCCGCTTCGTAAATTTTTGCCATATCATATGGTACATTTACATGTATCACAATTTTATTGTTTAGTTTAACAATACTTAAGGGGGCAGGACCCTTTGGAGGGAAAAAAAATCGATTTTTTTTATTGCATTTTATGAAAGTACATATTTTTAAGAATCTACCCTTACATTTTTATCAAAAAATTTTCAAAATTACGAAAGTTATAACATTTTATTCGAAGCGGCGCGCGG
>QKQZ01041025.1:0-11952 GCA_003595255.1 Solenopsis fugax
TGCACCCCGGTACAGGGGGCCGGGGGTGGAAACGCGCCCGGTGACGGACGGGACTCCTGGGTGGCCCGCAGGCTTCTCGCGCATGTCTCCCGGTCGTGACTGTTCTGCAACGCACACGTACCTGGGGTCAGCTTGCCGCTGATCGTCCCCGATCGTCGATTTCCGATTTTAGGAGACATACGTCCCGAGCCCGCGTTCCTCTTCGAGGTCTTAGGCCGCCTTCCGAAAGGAACGCGCGCGTCGCTTACAATTAATCGCTCGTATGACACGCGTGTGCCAGGTAAGACTTATATGTAATATCCCAGAATATCAAAACCGGATGTTCCTTCTGATTGTAATCTCTTTAATTTGGCCGCGATTTTTCATCGATAAGAAAAATGTCATCGAATCTTTCCAATTATCAGTACATGTTCCTTTTACTAAGAAGCTTATAATTAAGGATGTATAGGACACTTCTCAAGACATTAAGAAAATTAGAAAAAAATTACAGATTGTTTATATTGTGTGTGCACTTGAAAGTAATAGAAAAAACTTGGTGGCAGTTTTCTATCTGGCTAAAAAAATTATTTCAATAAGAAGTAGATCCTTGGTAAAAGTGTCGGAAAGATTCGGACAAAAATGGATTCAGGCGGATAGATAAAAAATGAAAAATAGAAAGAAATATAGTTAGAAAGTTTTTTTTCGGATTGTTACCGGATAATTCATGCCGATGAAAACTCGAAAACGGCACGGATTAAGGATTGAAGACTTATCCTTGTCCGGACGAGCTTCGGATTCGTTCAGATTGGACTCACGGATTGAGAAGGATTGAAAAGATTATCAGGATATATATATAAGTTCGGATTGAACTCCTGGATTAAAAAGGATTGAATGATTGTTTCGGATTGATGTCGAATTCATTCGGATAGATCTTGGAGTTGATGCACGGATTGAAAAGGGTTAATTCGGTTTAGAATTTGATTCGGTTTAGAACGGACACAGATTTCAGAACGGTTCGTAAAGATTTGTATTAAATTCCTATCCGAAACTTTCACCAGGGATATGATCTAATGAAAATATAATTAATGATGAAATAAGAAGTAATGAAAAAAAATTTGAATTTTCTTATTCAAGTACTTAAAATATTTAAGACGATTTATGTAAAATTTCATTGCAATGCAGAGATCAGTTCTGTATAATAAATAAAATTTATTTATTTATTTACAAAATAATTAATCACATTAAAACTTTGTATAAATCATCAATCTTATTCACACAATTTTCATATGCATATAGTATTTATTTGAAGTGTTAATATTAAACACATTTCCAAATTTTATTTACTTTGCAGGGACTGTATGTCCGATACATTCTTAAATTCTATTAGAGTCCAGCCAATTAATTGCGGAATGTGATTTTGTCGTTTACTTCCTTTTCTGAAACTTAACACAAGACGTTATCGTCAAAGAAAAATGGTCTTCAAATCGATTAATTCAAACGTGACGAAAGGTGCATCCGGTAGTTCTGGGAGAACCTACACACTTAAACAACGTACACACAGGTTCCACGCTCGTGCAAATGGGTTTAGCGATGCATGACAGAGGCGAGGAAGGCGAAGGGAGGCCAGTGACAAAGGAGACAATGATTATAATTATTAATCCTTGTTAAATCGCACGTCGTAAACCGCGTTACAGGCACCGGCGGGTTAGTCGTTGTTATTGCGGCGAGTAGGGACGACGAGTTAGTTGAGCGAGTCTCTTTCTCTCTCGAGAGAAGATTCGTGCCCGAGACGGTGGGTGTCGGTATTTAATAGGGCCACACTCCTTGACGGACAAAGGCCACCTGTATACCTGGGCGATGCACTGGGAGACGACGTGATCAGGGAGCGCGGGGAACTGCTGCTTCAGCTCGTGGAACAGCTGCATGATAGTGATGTTAGAGCAGTGGCACTCCCCCATCGTGGGCCCCCATCCTCCTGGCAGGGCCTACCTGCAGGTGCCAGGTATATCATCGTTACATGTCGTCGGTCCTAGCCTGTCGGACCGATACAAGGTGGTCGGTGGTCGGTCGAGCTCGGTCGGCTCTCCCGTTAATTTACGCTAATAGCGGCCAAACGCACGCCAAGAGGGGGCCCGCCGCCCCGTCTCTCGCGATGCCGGCTCGTAATACCGCCGCGATGACGAGAGACGAGAGCCAAGAGCGCTCGTAATAACGCGATCCGGAAGCCTTCCCAGAAACGTGGATATTTTATAATTCATTGGATGCGCGGCGAGTTGGGCCGCGTCCAGATCGAACGCTCCTCTGCGTCGACTCTGTCTTGTCTTGGGGGGGGGGAGCGATCTCGACGATACCGAGCGCGAGATGACGGCTGAGAATCGCGGTAATCGGTAAACGGACTCTCGATGATTCGATCACGTGCGACAGAAAAAGGAAAAAAGAGAAACCGAGAAAGAGAAAGACCAATCGTGGAACCTGAATATGTATGAAAAGAGCGATTATGTTCAAATAAATATATTTATTTTAACATTATTTTCTTGATTTAAACAAATATTAACTAGTGTAAAATAATTTATTTCTAAACATAGGAAATATTTTTTTTTAAATCAAGTAAATGTTAAAATAAATATATTTACTTGAACATAAAACACTTTTTTCATTGTGCGATCGTACAGAAAAAAATTAGTATAAAATCAACAATTTATTGTTTCATATACTAGAACAGCGATTCTTTTACAAATTTAATAAATATTTATAATAATTAACCAATTATACCATTATTTAATTTAATAATAATAATAATAATGAACTAATTATGCAATTATTACATTTATATTAAACAATTAAAAAATTATTAAATTAACAAATTTATAACCAATTGGAAACACGGAAAAGAGGCTTCAAACTTCAAATTAAATAATGTCAAATTTAAAATAGGATAAGCAAGAGTATAAAATCTTGAAAGAATTTGATCATTTTAAACAAACATAACTTGCTTACATGAAGAATTTTGTTTCTTCATATATTGAACAATGAATTGCTGATTTGATAATTGATAGTAATTTTTTTGTGAATTTATTTCTTTATCGGGGGGTGATTTCAGCAGGTGCGACGCGTTACTCTTGAAGCTTGGATCTCCCTTTCGTCCCCTTCGTCGTGCCAAGCAGGAAAGACGGAAGCTTTCCCACTCCTCCCTCCTCTCTGTCTCTCTCTCGATGGCATATCTTATCGTATTTATAAACCCGCCTGGCTGACCCATTTTTCAAGAGTAACGCACAAGTCGAACCAAGTTGTGTTCGCCTGCTTCTACACGGTAATGAATGAGAAGCTTTCCGTTACCCCGCAGAAAGCAACCCCCAAATCGCACGCAAATACACATTATTCTTCCACAGTGAGTCAATAATTAAAATACAATCGATCCTATCCGATGAACCTAATACTGAACCTAAGCGAAAACAAAAAATGAAATGTTTTTGTACGCTCCACTCTCACGTTATTCCGATATCTGTACATTGAGGTTTGCATTCTGGCCCCCCATCTCCTATAAATAGAAGTCGAAAAATGATAACTATAGGCGTGCGATTAAGGGGAAATCTAAATGCGTGCGGGCTTACGCACGAAGTGAATCATCGCGGAAATTCTTTTCATCAAAAACTGCCAAAATCCGCGTGGATTATAAATTTGAATCCTCCTGATCCTATTCCTGCGCGGCCGATCGCTCCGCGACACCCGCTACATCGCGGAATTGGCAGCTACGTAAGAAAACGGTGGACACCTGTGCGGTGTGCCACGTAAGAGTGCCACATAATAATTATTAGCCGGCACCGAGGAACGCGCCACGCGCTCGCTCCCGCCAGCAGCCGTGTGATGAAATTTTGCGAATAATATTATATTATTTGCGAAAAAGAGAGCGCTTGTGCATCTGTCACTGGTCATAAAAGACAAAAGTCGGAGCACGTGTCAACAATAATAATAAATAAATGCTTCTAAAACGGGAGGAAGAGGTAAAAATGCCAAAAAGATTATTGCAATCAAAATAGCACTCAGACAAAAATAATATGATAGGACCAGTATGAATGATTTTTGCACGGTTGAAAGGACGGTTTTGCTGAATTCGATCTAACATATCTGGAAAGATTGGGTTAGACGAAAATAACTATTAAGAGGCTGAAACTAATTGCTACACTGACAAAAAAAATTGTTAACTTGACTACATTTTACAACTTGAATAAATTTTTTTCAATTCGAGTATATATATATATATATATATATATATTTATATATATTTATGCATTCCAGTTAAATTAAATTTCAGTTCAAGCATTTATATATCACTGTTAAAAATCGGCAGCAGAATTTAATGTAATGTAACGAAAGACAATTTTGAAGCAGATACATTAAAAAATAAATTTAATGTACATTTAATATAAATTCAATAGTCAAATACACTTAATTTCATGCACATGCTTTTCAGTTATAGATACATTAAATTTAATGTATGTTAACTTAAAAATTATAACTTATTGTTAAATACACAAATGAATTTTGAATGAATGAACGCTTGAATTGAAGAAGTTTAATCAAGTTGGCAAATTTAGTCAAGTTAACAAATTTTGTTCTCAGTGTAGAATATCAAAATTTTTCACAGCGTTGCTCATTATGCCTGAACGTCCCACATAATTATTTTGGTCCAACAAAATTATTTTCACAGATCTGTATCAAGATTTTTAAATACTTCAGTAAAATCCATTCTTTTTGTGTGATGATAAAAAAAAATTCTCTTGCGCAAATCACCGTTGACTTCCTTTTCGGTCTGACGCAAAAGTTTTTCTTTCCAGGTAATGGTGCACTTAAACGTTTTCGCAAGCTCGCGATTGGCAAACGGCGCGACGCCAATTCGATCGGAAAGGACTTCGGAGGGGACGAAAAAGCTTCGACCGCGTGGAATTTGCACTTGGAGCGCAGCCACGCGGCGAAATAAAGTGCTAGAATTAATAATCTTCGTCGTTTCCTTTTCTTCCTGTCTACTTGCACCTGGCAAGACGGCGGGTCAGGTGAACGTGACATCAATCAGGGAGAAAAGTGTTTATTGGCGCGTCTTGCTTGCGCCATGCCCTCTAACTTGTTTTTCGATCTTTCAGTGAATTAATTAATTTAATCTAATTTGACACAGTACTCCGCACGTTATATGTAAAATACCTATTGTTATCTTCTACTTCGATATTTTACTATTTTTTCAGAAGTTTAAGAAAGAATAGTGTTCCACGTTGCGTGAGACAAATGTTTTTATACAAAATTCGCATCTTCTTCACCTTTGCCCATTATTTCAGGCTCACTTGCTCTTCCGTTTCTTTGGCAGGTAACCACTTGCTCTCCCTCTCGAGATTTTCGCAAACAAGTCTACATGTAAATGAGCGAAATGCAAATAAATGCGAGTGGGCAGATGGCACTCAAAGATGGTGGCCGCGCGAATTCGTTCCGGCTCTGCTCGCGAATCTCATCTTCTCGACCAGTCGAATAAATGAATCCGCTCGTGCCAAAGCACTTTTTCAGTGACATGGATGCGATCGCATGTCGTGTTCTGCACGAATTCATTGAGACAAATCGCAGGAAGGTTGGAGAAGAAACTAAACAACTCGCGACAATAAATCGAATGCGAGAGAACGAACCCTTTTATTCAAAATTGTTCATCAAATGGTACAATTTCGAACTCTTAATATTTTTATTCTTTATAAAATACAGTCAAACATTTAAACTTCAGTGTAATTAAAAAGTTTGCAATCTGAATTAGTTAACATGAATATAAAAAAAATTATTGTTGATGTAATCAAAGATTTATTTTATTCCAGAAAAAAAGTACAATATTGTTATAAAATTTGACTGCATAATTAGCAATGAAACCTAAATTTTTTAGAAGAATTGCTAAAATGTTGCAATTATAAGTTCTATATATGTGACAAACAATATTTTAGCAGATACAAAAATAGCGATACATTTTTGTTGTGACACCTAAAAATCTGCCTACATTAGCAAAACATTTTTTTGAGTGTTTTATTTGAAATTGTATCATGTTCGAAATTGTATCACCTTACTCTAACATAATTTTTTTTTATTTACAAGCTAATTATGGAAATAATTAAAAGCGAAAAGTGTTTATTCAATTTAATCGAATATTTGCGAGAGAGAAAGAGAGAGAGAGAGAGAGTTTGCCAAAGAAAACGTGTCACAGCTGGAATACGTGGCACTTCGAGTAAGGGAGTGAAATCACATACATCGAATAAAGACAAATGAAGACTCGACCGGAAAGCCGCGAAAGTTTCGGAGACTCCTCAGACGGCGACGGGGACGTTGCAAGAGGGGAACGAGAGCCCCGTTCGCGTCGGGACAAGTGAAAAAGGAAAAGCGAAATTCCAGGCTGCCGAGAAGATATTTGTGTCATGAAATACCCGAGAGACACGCGTATACACGTAGACCGCGGCTGTTTTCGTCTGGGCCCCATGTAGAAACACGGAGGAAAAGTGGCGGATTCCGCCCGGTATTTCACGCCTCCGCCCATCGTTTTGTTTTGTTTTACTCCGCCGAAATCCCGAGTGTCCCGGCGAGAGCGAGACTATCGACAGCGAGGATATTTCACGCGGATGTCACAGGAAACCGCGTTTCCGATTCCGCGTCCACGACCATTCCGCGGTTGTTCGAAGAAGAACGAGGGAAGGGCGAGAGCTTCCTCACGAATTCGACGTAACGTCAATCATGTTACACTGTCAAAAATCGGCAGCAGAATTTAATGTAATGTAATGAAAGCAAATTTCAAGCAGGTACATTAAAAAATATTTAAGGTTGTCGGAAGTGTACTAAATTTCATGCACATACTTTTCAATTATAGATACATTAAATTTAATGTTTAGTTTAACTTAAAAATACATTAAATTTCATAACATTTTTAACAGTGTAATTATTATCAGTCAAGAAGGCGTGAATTACACAGCGAATCGTACGTTCCCGAAATTAGAGAGCGCACCGTTATTTGACACCTGTTGCTCGCGATCATGTCTCCGGAAGAGCTAATTGCACGCAATAACATCTACTTAACTAACAGCGAGGTGCGAATGCAATGAACCGTACGTGGTGATTAGAGCGACGGTATTAGCGAATCTATCACAAAAAAAAAATAAATGTATTCTCAAATATTTTTAGATATGGACGTCGATTTTACGCAAATAAAATAATTATTATATTATGTAAATAGAATGTTGCAACATTATCATTACACGGAAGGAACGATTTTCTAAAATATCTAAAAAATTTGTTGGATACAGATCTGAAAATAATTTTGTTACACCATCAAAATAATTATTTGGATGCTCAAACTGGTTGCTAGAATGTCAAAACTTTTTACAGCATTGTTCGTTATGCAAACGTTTTTCATAATTATTTTAATAAATAGTCTCCAGCACAAATTATTTTCAGAGCTCTAATTAAACATTTAGATACTTCAGCAAAACCGTTTTTTTTTTTTCTATATACGAAATCACAGAAATTGTCAAAGAGACCGGCCGGACGATTGCGTGGCGCGACGATTGAACGTCGACGTCGCGACGCTGCCTCGACGTCTCGTGGGAATCCAATGCAACGAGATCCGATCCGCGCCGGGGAGTTTAACGTATGTATGTTGGGGGCGTCAAGTCGGTCGGCCACCAGACGAAAATAAGGAACCAAGAATAATAATTGACGGGGGGGACGCGTACCGTTAACGCTAAGCAGAGCCGTACGATAAGTCGCTCTGCCGCGCGCCGGCAAAAATAAACGCCAACTACACTGAAAATAATATCGCACTTTTTCTCTCCCGTGAGAGAATGCAAAACACCGCCGTCACCGTCGCCGTTTGCGTACAAGGTGTCTGGATCATCAGCCGGACCAGAGACCGGCCTCTTTAACCACTAGAATTTAAATCTGTTCGTATCCAATGCAATCTACTTTGTTGATTTAAGGATGTATGGGTGGTATCTCGAAAACGTTACCAAGAATGTAAGAATTTCACAGATTGTTCTATTATTACGTCTATATAAAATTTGAACACAATTCTCTTATTAGATTCAAAGTTATTTAATTTTTTATTTATTCTTGATCTTATAAATAACTTTTAAATGAGTAAGTAGATCTGCATCAATTTTTGCACAAATATTTATTAGAGTTTTGTTAGTATATATAAAAATTTTGATCTAATTCGCAATGCCCCTTCCTCATCAAATTTACAAAAATTGCGTTTTTTTGCAAATTTGATAAGGAAAAAAAACAAAAAACAAATTTGATAACGAAATTCTAATAAATATTTGTGCAAAAATTGATGCAGATCTACTAACTGGTTTAAAAGTTGTCTTTAAAACTGCAACAAAATATAATCATTTTCGTTGCGAAAATTATTATAAACCATCAATTTTTCGTTTTCTTCGAAAAAATTTTTATTTTATAATAACTTTTGTAGCGAAAATAAATATATTTTGTTGCAGTTTTAACTTTTAGCTCGAACTGTATAGCCAGAACTTCCTTAATTAAGTCGAAGAATATTTTTAAAACGTTGTTTAAAATGCCAATCAAAAAGGTGTTATAAATTATTCCAAAGCAGAAGATACGAACTAGATCACGCTCTCATATCTAACAATAATTATGTTATATATTAAAAGTTATATTTCAATGTTTATGAATCGATTCGACGATGATGAGGATATCAATGATTATATCCTTCTTATGGTTTTTATATTGTTAATACGAGGAAGAATATTAGAATTGGTAATACATTGACAAAAAATTAAACTAGCGGTATCGAATGCAGAATCTCGACATTTATTAGCGAGTTCCAGTTTCGGCGGGATTTATGCCAAAGGTCGTGGCATAAATCCCTTCAATATAAATCTAATGCATTTTATATAGGATATTGATGATGTATTAATCTTGCTGTGCCGCGTTCGCTCCGAGTTTCGACGGCGCCTCAGGACGTCTCAATCGCAGGAAACTAGCACCTGGCCCGACGGTTGGCCAATCGTCGCTAGTATGTACTCCGACTTTAAATAAACCGACGCAGCGAGAGGCGTAACGCTCCACCGCGAGCTTGTTATGACAGGCACGCGATACATTTGTTTTATGGCGGGGCGTTAAATTGATGCAGCGGCAGAGATCGAGACCGCGCGATCCGCCGCTATACAAACTGATACTCCCTTCCTGCTTGTCAAACGCCACATGATTGCGGTTTCCATCAAATGAAACTCACGCGATGTTTTTCAAACGCGAAGAATCCCACTTGCGCGATAAAGAGATCATGCCTGTCGTTCGCGTATTTATTCGACAGAAGTAATTATGTAATCGATTTGATAATTGGATTTATCAGCGGAAAGATGCGGGAAGGGGACTCGCGATACACATGCGATCGAGGTTACTAGTCGATCGCATTAAATAAAAGAAGCTCGCTTGTTTACGCTCGTCTCGTAACAGGTTTAAAGCGTGACGTCGCGCGTTTTTACGCGCATAATTCCTACCCACGCGGGAACTCGCTGCACGCGCGGCCGCCTCGCGACGGATTATTCTCCGCGCAGCATTATCATAAATCTTGGGCAACGATCGACGCGAACATTTTTTTTCTACGATCCGCCGTCGTACGGCTAAAGATAATCTTATCGTTTCGCGTCGCGGTATGCTCTCGAAATGGGACGAGCGTTATGGAACGAATATATACTGGAAAAAATTGTTTGGTATAATTAGTTTAGATTATAATTATTTAGTGAAATAGTTTTAATTAAGGATGTACATACAGTCTCTGTAAAATAAATAAAATTTGGAAATGTGTTTAATATTAACACTGCAAATAAACTATATACGTATGAAAGTTGTGAATAAAATTATTTTTATATAATAGTTATTTATAGTTTATTTACTCTATTAAAAATTAAATTATTTTTTACAGCATTAAGAAAAATCTCAATTTTTTTGTGTAAGTACTTTATTTAAGATAATTTATAAAATTTTATTATAATTGTCGGTTTAGTTAGTTTGTAAATAAATAAATAAATTTTGTTTATTTTACAGAACTGATCTCTGCATCGCAATGAAACTTTGCATAAATCATCTTGAGTATTTAAAGTTCTTAAGCATAATAATAGTAATTAATTGATTACTAAATAATTAGCAAACGATTACTAAATATTACTAAATATGTGGTTATCCAAATATTTAATTGCAATTATTTCATCAAAGCTTAGTCTAAACTATCATCTAGGCTTGATTATTACCAAACTGTTTCTTCAGTGTAAGATTCAATAACTATTGCTATTATTAAGACGCATGTAAAAGATAAATATATATCATCTACTATCAAATTTTAAATGACAATGTAAAGTGAAGGATATTCAACGCATTACCGTGACAATACAATCTCGTTTAATCATACCCTACAAGGTTTTATAATTATACACTGAGAAAAAAAATGCAATTACTATAATTTAACTATAATTCATAGTAATTTTCGATGCCAACTATATACAGAGTGATTCCTAAGTAAGTGTAAGAAAATTAAGGAAATATTCCTTGACTTATTTTGTAAGAAGAGAGAAAAGGTTCTGTAAATACTATATATGTCCTAAAGTGCGTTTTCAAAAAACAGGGTGTTAAAGTTGAGAAAAGAAATATGAAAATTTCGAAAATGCTTAAAGATTTTTAATCAAATTTGGTGTGCTTACATGAGGTATTAAAAGAGTTTTAATTTAGGATTTTAAAAAATTGTTAATCTTGAAAAAAGAACAGTTTTCAGCTTTGATACCCTGTATTTTGAAAACAATGCCTTTTAGGACTTATGTTTATAGAAACTTTTCTTTGTAAAATAAGGAAGCCCTTTAAATTTGTTACACTTACTTAAGAATCACCCTGTGTTTATAGTTGTTCAAATCATGCAAATTACAGCCATTAGTTATAATTGCTGCGTAAATAGTAAGCGAATGTTAAGAAGACAGTTATATTTACTATAATTGTGATTGCATTTACTACATAGAAATGTTTATTTTTACCATTACAACATCTTCACAATTTAATATATTAATATTCAAAAGCATCATAATTCATAACAAAATTTTGTCATATAGTAGAACTATAAGCACAAGATTGTTATTACTAACATAGCAGTAATAATTATAAAATTGGAGCTCTTAACCATAGAAAATATTTTGCCATGCAATTATAGTCACAAATACCACACACTTTTCTCTCAGTGTACGTTTATAATAATTCTACTACGGCGCAAACGAGACGAGGCATGCGAAACTCGCCGGTCGAACAACTGTATCGAGAAGGAAAAAAAGAAAAGAAGAAAAACACGGGGAGCCAAAGGGAACGGAGCCGAACGCGCGACTAAAACGGACACACACACACGGTGTTCCTAGTAGAGCGCGGAAACGCATTGTTGTCGCGGCGCGTATCCATCCGGTGCATTCCGTCGCAGGTGTATTTTCGTGCCGCGTGGAGTGCCCGCCGCCGTCGCTAGTAAAAGTCAGAGTGCGCTCCGTTCCCTTCCCTCTTGCTCCTTCTCGACGCGCACTCGGAGCGACGATGAGACGCCACCGTCGTTGCCGCCGCCGCCGTCTGACGACGACGTCGACGACGACAATGACGACGTTGGCGATCGTCCTGGAGCGCCGCTTTTAGACCCGAACTTTAATCGGACTAGCAGGCGGACTCACCGGACGGCAACCATTGGAAACGATTGACGAGCTACGACGTTGTTGTTGTACTTCTTCTTCTTCTTCTTCTTCTCCTCCTCCTCCTCCACCTCCACCGTCTCCTCCTCTTCAGCTTCTTCGTCACGAACACCTACACCTCCGTCTCTATACCAGAGGAAGGAAGGGGCTACAGCACTGCAGTCGCTCGCCAAGAGGATCCCGTGCTCACGCGTCTCCTGGAGACACACTCTTTCTCTCTTTCTCGGAGCCTTCACCT
>QKQZ01041039.1:0-20961 GCA_003595255.1 Solenopsis fugax
ATATATATATATATATCTTTAACAATAATAATTTCTTCATCTATTTCTGCTCGAGTTATACATTATAATTTTGTAATATTTTAAAAAGCGCAGCTTTTAATTGGCAATTAATTCTATATTACTAGATGGATAAAGACAACAATAATGAGCAACCTTCCCAAATTACTATTGGTTCATCTTTCCAAGGCGAAACCAGTGAGACCGGTTTTGATGTGACATCTACACCTTCAATAGCATCAATTGTCACCCATGAAGGATATACTCCCTCAGCATCAGTACAAACTATTTCCGATATTGAGCGTCGTCGTCAATTGAGCGGCAATATTAGTGTTATCAATCAATTGTAGGCAGTATTTATTTAAAAAATGTATTAAAAATTAATTTAAAAAATATTTAAGTTAATTTCAATACAAAAATTATTTATTGATATATCATATTAAAAATGTCTAAATTCTCCTACACTAAGAGGAAATCATTTGTGATATAATTCTAAACACAAATAGTAATTTTTTAGATATATAAAAAATTTTTTAATATATTAAATTACGACATTTTAACTAGCAATCTTCTTGTGAAGAATTCTCATTCATAAAGTCGAAATTTTAATCAAGCTGTTTCCGTTCTGCGTTTCTTATATGTATACAAGTTTTTTGATGAATTTAATTTTTGTTGAGAAAAAATATCGAGAAATAAATATTGTAAATGATAGCTGATGGTTCTTAAATTAAAAATCTTTTGCAACATAAGCAAAAATACGTAATAAAATTTTATTTTTTTATTAAATTTTAAACAGCCTTATATTACACTCAGCTATATATCTATTTATATTCGAAATAAATTGCAAAGTGAACAGTTTACAGGGAAGTTAATCAAGACGTGCTTTGCATCTGCTATACGGAAACTTACGACTTTTTGGCGGCAGGATTGACAGATGGGAATTTAAAATTCTACAAAGTTAGCTCGGGAGAAAACACTCATATTTTGTGCGACGCAGAGATAATGCAAAATCCGGCTCCAGTGACAGCTGTAAAGCATCGACCAGTACGCAGATCACACCCGATCACCCGTACTGTGATAGCGACTTGTTAGTATTTCATAATTTTTATTTTTTATCTTATTATATGATAAATATATAATTATTATATAATAGATTTCCATTTATTCTGGAAGTAATCTCAGGTCACTTTCGAAAAGACTTTGCTATCAGAGAGATATAGCCAATTTCTTCGCATTATTCATTCCCATTGTTAAAGACGAATACATAATTAGTAGGGGAGAGTGGGGTAAATCGGACCTAGTTGCAGTTTTTGCTCTCTATAAGACACAAATAAAGTCCCATCATAAAACTGAAGGTGTCGTTGGAAAGATAATTTAATTCCCTTCATTTTTGCTTAAGACCATTTTGACATATCTCTCATCTGTGTTGAACTATAAAGGAAAATGTAAAAACGTTTTTTCCGGTCCGATTTGGAACTACTGGTTCCAAATCGGACTACTCCCTGGTACAAATCGGACATTCTTATTTTTATGGATTTGTAGATAGAATTTTTTTATGTATTTTTGTTAGAATTAAGTAAAAACGAGTAATTTGGCGGTTAAGCATGAAAATTTTATTCAGAAAAGAAATTACTGATAGTTTATATTATTAGAATTGAAATAAAAAAAACTCAATTAATCTGAGTCTGATGACTCATGATATTTTACTGATTTAATGTTTCTTGGACCAAATCTGATCGGCTTAATAATTTTCCATTTTTTAAATCGAGAGCAACAAGCTGAAGCACTTGCATTTCTATTGTGTCTGTTTTACGTTTATAAGTGAGGCCCATTTTTCACTAAAAAGCCAAAAAGAAAACACAAACATAAATCGTGAAAAGATTTCTTCCTATGGCATACACGAGTATATGTAGGTCCGATTTGGACACCCCAAAAAAGGTCCGATTTGGACACGGGTTCTTTTAAATTTTGGAACAAATTTTACAATAAACTACAAAAGTAATCACAAAACGCTTGATATTTTTGAATTCTACATTCTTTAATTATCTTAAATCAATTATCTTTCAAATTTTTAACACCTTTTAAATAATAATTTACAAGGATTTTTTTTTAATTTTCGCAAGATGACTGAAAATACATATTCGTGTCTATTCTGTGAATGTTATGGCAGAGAACTGTCAAACTGCTGTCACATATTCGGTGTCTTATAAGGACTTTACATTATAAATGGCACGCAAATCTGCTTAACCGTATTCATTTAAATTAAAAAGGTCCGATTTGGAACACGATCCGACTTATCCCATTTCTCTCCTCTAATATTTTTAAATTATTTTATTCTTGCCTTGAACATATCGATAATTTATACCAAATCTCAAAATTGTACAAAAAATATTAATTTAAAATTAAATATAACGTAGTGTAACGTCTTTGAAAAAATGGTTAAAAAATTAAAATTATATAATTGTGAAGCTTTTTGCACCTATTTGTTAAAACGATAATCTTACTTACGCAGATGCCAATGGCTGCGTTAAATGCTGGCATTATCCAACTGCACAATGCCTTTATACAATACGTGAAAGACGGCAAACGCTTGGTTTGGCCTATCATCCGCAATTACCGAAATTCGTCACTGTCGGCGACGATGCGAATCTATATTTGTATGATGAAGAAACAAAAACACGGGAAAGAGTGTTTCAAGGAAGGTAATTTATTCCGAGAAAAAAATTTTCTAGCTGGTAGAAGCTTCATCTCTAAAAAGAGGAAAATATTGTAATAAAAATTGGAATTTTAAACGTCTCATAATTTTCGAACGCAGTGACTCGCCGGATGTCATGGATGGTCATAAATCTAGAGTTTTTAGTGCCTGCTTCAACCCCAAATCCGCGTACGAAGTCATAAGCGCTGGCTGGGACGACACCATCCAATTCTGGGATACCAGACAAGCTCATTCTCTTCGATTTATATCTGGTGTACATATGTGCGGGGATGGCCTAGATATCAGTAGAAATGGAAAAGAGGTATATTTGAACTTGTATTTTGCAATTGTGAACTCTACTGAATACTGTATCCCATATAGCACAGAAGCTTGTAGTAACATTGCATATTACAATAGAGAATGATAGCAATTACATTAACTATAATATTTCTACATCTATTTTTGTACATATATCCATAATTATATAATTTCGATGATAAATTCATAAATAGAATGTTATCGTATATAAATCTTATAACACCTTTTAATTATAGATTCCTTTGAATAACAGATCCTTACTTGTTCCTGGCAGAAGAACAATCCTATACAATTGTGGGACTACAGTAGCGGTAAATTGATCATCACTTTGGAACCAGACAGTTACTCCTCTTTATTGTATGTTGGAAAATACGTAACAAACATGTACATTGCATGCGGTGGCTGCGACATTGATCTCTTCAGAATCGTTGATTTACGATCTCAATCTGTAAGTCTGACAGTGTTTTATGTCATTGTATTATATTATACAGTCAGATGCACTAATGCTTTTACATCCAGCGTTTTGTTTGCACAAAACAAAAAGAATCGTGATGCATGTCATAAAATGTCCCTGTGAGTATTGATTATTGATTGCTAGACGTCATCATTAATGCACTCGATTGTACAACGTAGTACTCATAAAACTTTATTGCGTCGAACACAATATTTGACGAATATCGTTTATAAATAATATGAGATAGCATATTGACATTTTTGAAAAATCTTATGTCAAATCCTATTAGAAATTAAATTCATAAAAAATTTTCGTTATAAACTTCTTCAATTCTTCTTACAATTATAATAATCATTTATAATTTAACGACTATTGATGTTTGAGTTAGATATTTCAATTACAAAAATCGACTTTGAGTCAATCAAAGAATTTATCAATATATTCAAAAAATTTTGAGATCTTTAAAAGAATATTCATCCATTTACACATTTACTTCATAAGATAATCGTTTTTACAGAAAATCGTTCTTATGTCAAAATAATGTAACGATACATACTCTATACTTCTGCAGACTATAGCTATGATGAAATACTTCAAGGGCGGTGTGTATAGTTTGGATGTCGGCCCATTAGAATCGAAGTATAGTAAACGGATTATTCCAAAGCTCGCGTTTTGCGCTGGAACAACAATTTTTGAAGTAGACGCACAGCCTAGCTGATTGATTTATGCTATACACATCTTTGTTACGCAAATGTATATAATTTTGCAATTTCCATAATTATTCTGTTTCAAAGTTTGAAAAAAATATATTATTATTTATTTCATATGTGCTTTCCAAAGTATAGTTAACTAACGAACGTTAATATGACGTTTGTAAATATTTAGTCGATATAAGATTTTGATAAGTCTATTTTTTTATGATCATCGTAAAATAGCTGTTCTCTTAAAAAAAATTTATATAACAAAGTGATATTGTTTCATATCGTATATAATATGTAATGCCCGTTTTAGATTGGCATGGTTTAATTTTTCTCTCTTTATAACAAATTAAAATATAATGTAGTGTACATAACACTATCAGAGATAAAATAAAATAATAAGAGGAAGAAAGATGATAATAAATAAGTTGATTATTTTCTTCATCTTCAATAAGAATCTTCCTCGAAAACAATGACACGTGCACTCAAGCAATAAACAATGTATTTTATTTAATACAAACTATAGTACAAAATTTATACAGAACAACGTACGGCTTTATCATCATTTCTCATATGACAGCAAGTTCTCGTATCGAGCGAACGCACACACTTAAGCAAGACTTAAGAGACGAAGGGGCGGATTGGAGCGATTGAAGGAACGGGGAATGAGGGATCAAGGGACAATCACTAAAACTGAGCACATCGATTTGTGATAATATAAACTTACTTGACACGAGCAAATCCATCGGTTGACAAGCGACACGGTGTAGAAAAAGATTGCTCGCGCACAAACACGGTGAGAGAGCAGAAAGCGCATCGCATTTTTTTTTTAATTATTTTTTCCTCAGTACTCGCGCCGTAGACGACACGTCCTGTTTCATAATACTTTCGCGGCGATTAGGTGATCGGATATCCGATCTACATCGGATTCCACACGGGAATCATTGGATATCTTGTGCATTCAAGTATACTCCAAACTTACGCTGAGAAAAACATTCGAGACTTTAAAACTCTACTCCTCGCAACTCTCGCGCATAAAAGAGGGGACGAGTCACCTCCGGCTGCGAGACGTCGCAGAGGAAAAAAAAACAGATTCTCCTCCTAAATCGCATCCAATTGTACTTAACCATATAAGTAGATAATAGTTAATCTCTAGGTGCGATCCAACAGACTATTCGAGAAACTACTATGCTCCAGGACATCTTTCCAGCCCGTATCTACAATCTAAACGATCAACGAGCCTAATTTGGTTGAGAAATGTGTTTGTAATAAAATATATTTATACACGATAATCGCGACGCGCTCGCGAAGCGCCTCTTAGCAACTCGCATTCGTCAGAGTACATCAGAGTATAAAATTGGTCGTCAATTTGCGCGGTAAATCGGATTTCATTCGTTTTTCGTCTAACTAAATCCCGCGACGCGATGGGAACGCGCGCGATTTACAAAATTAATGATGAGTCGGTGATATGTGTTTAAAAAAATATTGACACTTAGATACAATGTGCTCCAGGTCGATCGATGGAGGAGTACAAGTACGTGCATGCACCCACGAGGATCAACATATCTTTCCTCGTTATCTCATCATCATATCTTCTCAACTTTTGCGAAAGTGAATAGCGAGACTTTATGATGCACTATCATCGCTGCATCGTCAGCCGTTGAAAAGCGTTACACGATCAACCGATCTGAATTAATCGAGATAAAGACAATCTATAGTAGTAGGAGTACAAAGAGCAAGTTAATAACAATTAATGAGTAAGAGAGGTACCTAATTCGCGAGAACAACGGTCGTTTCAGCCTAAGAGAGGGTCTCCTGGATCACAAAGTAGTAGAGATACAATCCGTATAATTGTATATCCTAAACGTGAGGCGGCAGGTCTCAAGCTCGATGAAATCTAATAAAATCCGATTCATTAAAATCGAAATTGTTGTTACGGCATCTATCACACATTTCTGGGTAAGAGACAGTATACATATAATACTAAATTATTATCTTACAATTTAAGAGAAATCTAATCCACTTGTCACAACGTTACTATCTTCGACTGACTAATTTTGCATTGACTTTCACGCTCCATGCAAAATATGGCCGTTGACGAAAAAGATCGGGAAGAATCACTTTCGGGGTTTCGGAAACGATTAGAAGCTCGTGAATTTCGGTACCCCCTTCCGTATGCACTCACGCTTCCGAAAAAACAGTCGCTCAACAGAAAACACACTTCGCTACAACGTGTTTTCGCACACTGTACATCACTCTACATCACATTATCACCTATAAATTACTAATAGTGTGGCTTAATATTACATTATCTCGAGGTCTCGTCATATAATAACTTTTACCGTTACACGTTACGACAAAATCGACAAAGTCGCTTCGAAGATCGAAGATTTATCGTCTCACGCGGTAACGTCGTATCCTCCGACGAAAAAAAAGATCAAGAAAGCGAAGCAGAAGAAAGGTCAGCGTGTGTCCGAGGCTCAGACCTTACATTCACAGCCTGACTGAGCACTCGGTTCCTCTTTTTTTTTCTTCTTTCTCTTGCGGAACGAAATTTTCGCGCCGCCCTTCGCGTTAAGTCACTCACGCGATACATCATATCGCTTTTCATGCTTAACGCACGTTTGATTCCAAGCCCACTAACTTACAACGAAGTGACATAGGATAACGCAATTATCCTTTCCTGAATTTACGTTGACCCCCTTCTCGACGCGCAGCCTCGTGATTGTTGCATTTCCAGCTTAAAATAATTGAACTAACGTCAAGCCAAGATACACGTTGACGAGAAGGAACATAAAGCGCCTGTTGTTGTTTCGCAGTAAAAAGATCCAAACGCTTACGCGAGATTATCATCTTATAAATAATAAGATACACGTCGAAATGACAAGATCGTTCTTCTCAGGACGACTGTACGAGCGATTGCAGCGATAATGATAAAGAAAAGAGAACGACGAAGAAAAAGATCTACTTTTAAAACAACAGGCGCGACCGTCTTGGTTCCGAAAACCCAATCTTATCTTCATCGCCAACATAAAGAGATCACACGATTTCATCGTCACGGCGACGTACCCACATGTTCGCGTGAGTACTCTCCGAATTAGATGCGCTGCGCTCGCGTTACGCTTAAGAATTCACGAGCAAAAACAGAAGAACGTCGCCTCCACGTTACATGGTGTTGTAAACGGGACTGCTGTGCCTAGGCCTGACTTGTAGCCTAGCAAGTGGATGGGTTCTGCCGTGTTGCTGTTGCTTCTTGCTAGCTGCCTTCGCTACCACGCTGGCCATGACCACGCTGGGAGAGGGTACCGCCGGCGGCCTGCCGGGAGCTTCCGGCGCTTCGTTGAACAGAGGCGTGGCGTGATTATTGATCATAATCGGCGCCGATCTTCTCGAGAACTCGGGTGCAATCTTCGATTTCGCCGGCGGATGCACCTCCATGGCGTCCCAATCCTTATCTTTGTGCGCGCGTAATTGCACGTCCGAGCTCTTTCTGGACTCCGGCCTGGCAACCTCATACTTTCCCACCAGCACTCTAACAGAGAGATCCTCCACGTTATCCTGCGATGATGGGGGCGTTACCTCGCTCCTCCTGCCATGTTTGTTGTCTTTGGTTTCGCCAACGCTGGACGATGACTGGATCTTGGACTCGTTGTGCGGGATCACCGGCGACGAGGGCAAACTCCTGATCTTCACGTCCCTCTTGGGACGCGTGGTCAGAGACGCGTTTTCGCCCTCACATGCATTCTCGGGACTCCTCTCCAACTTTGTCGATTTTGCCTCGAATTCCTTCTTCAGATTTTTGACTATGCCAGATGTGCTACGCGGACATTCCGCTTCCGGCGAGTCATCCGCGGAGAGACAGCGCTTGCTAAATACGGACTTATTGCAGAGATTTTCCAAGACCATCTTGTGATGTTTTACAGAGGGGCACTGGGTAGTATTGACGACACACGGACTGGACGTCTCGCTTTCCGATCTGCAGGATCTCAGAGACAGCGGCAGATCAGACTCGGAGGACAGGGAGGACGGCGCGGGAGCGCTCGTGGATAATCTTCCGATTTGGCGCATGGATGTAAGGGAGATATCGATACTGCCTACCGGACTTGGCGAGTCTCTATTTGTTTCTACTTTAAGATTATGTTCCTGAGTGGGCGACGAGTCCCTTCTTCGCGGCGTTGGCGATGGCATGTGATGTAACAACACCGGATTATATGTCTCGACCGCAACTGTATCTACCTCAGTGGCTAGCCTGTCGCTCTTGTCATCCGCGGTCGTCGAGCTCTGCGTGCACACGCGCTTCACCTCGCCCGCGGTCGTGCCTTCCTCTAGTTTCTGTTTAGTGCGCTTTACCGTGCCCGGATGCCACGGTATCTCCTCCTTGTCATATGGGAACAGACCGCTGGAACCGAGCACATCGGACGGCCGCATGTCGTAAGAGCCCCAGGAACTGTTTCTCGACGGTAAGGTGGCCCACGAACTGTGCATTGAATTGTTGTCGAGAACCACCGCACTGTCGTAACTACTCCAGGAACTTTGCCGACTCGGAGATTCCCTAGTGACAGGCTCGCCCCGCCTTTCCTCACGATCGAACACTCGGTCCAGCTGTGTGCTGAACGGATCGCCGTCCTTCTTCGCTTTCTTTCCTAGAACATCATGACACGTCGACGACGACACCACCGTCGTCGTCGTCGTTGTCGACGTCGTAATCGTCGTACCCGCCGTCACACTCGCGATACACTCACTCTCCACACTCACGCCTCTATTCGATTTATTGTCATCACACGAATCAGTACACGTTGCACCCGTGGACGCAGTCCAGACTAGACATTCACTATTATCGTTGATCTCGGTGGACTCCTCGCTCGTCTCCTTTCGCCTCTCTCTCTGTTCCTCACCGGGATCCCAAATTTCCTTCCCAGAAGGACCGCTCGAGACGAAAGCCGCGATATCTCGCGCTTCCTGCGACTGCTCGCAATGCGAGTGACCGTTCTCAACTGGCTTTGCGTTATCTTCCGCAACCGAGTTCTGGGGCAGAGATTTCACGTCCGTATCGGATCCCGGCGATGACGGTTTACTGCTGGCCGCTTCAAACTGATTGGTTAAATTGAGTACCAGGCCCTTCCTCTTCTGTCCCTGAGTTTCTAACTTACTAATTCTATTCTTTACGCTAGGTGTGCCAGGGGTTGGGGCAGGTAGATGCATTATTTTGTTCTGCGACACACTATAAGATTGCCCGTTGTCGCAGGGCATTAGAACATTACGAGCCTCCTGTTCTATTGCCGGTTTTTGATTCGAGCCACGAAGAAGATCCTCCCGTGTGACTTCCGTATTTCCTGCTTTATCGATACTTTCCAACGATTGCGACAAAGGAACTGAAACATTACATAAGACGAGCAATGAAAACTGCCGCTTCCACCAAAGTAAAATACATATCTCTAATTTTAATTGGTATATATTTTTCTTTGACTCAATTATATAAATAAATTATTTCTCAAAACTTCTTATTTTCCAATACACTGATCAACAATAAATTTTATATTAAAACTCTTTTTAACTTAAATAAAAAATGAAATTTTACGTGTTTATATTTTCTGTTATTTAATAACATTTGTTAATAAAACAACTTACCGGAAGGTAACATATTCTCTGCAACTTTGACATTCGGCGACCAACTTTTTGGTCTCTGGCTAGTTTTCTTCAACTCCGAACCTGAAACCTCCCGCATATTATTCTCTACATTATCTGATTTCTCTTCCTTTTTTGATTGATCCTTCGCGGACGTGGGAGATTTCAGATTCGTGTCTGACTTGGATCTCTGGAGCTTCTCCTTGTTCTTCATTGCGTCCAGGATACCCTGGTACGTTTCCAGCTGCAGGAGGAAGCTGTTGTTAGGCTTGATGCAATTGCGCTTTTCCTTGACGTGTTTCCACGCCTGGGAAAAATCCCAGTTATAAGCCTTCATCGCGTAAGCTATCACTACAGAGGCAGAACGGGACACTCCCATCTTGCAATGCACCAACACCTTAGAGCCCTCCGTTTTGGCCTTAGTGATGTACTTGAATGTGTTATCCCAATGCTTCAACAAGTCCGTCTTCTCATCATCGTACACACGTACGTTTAGATACGTAAACATGCCCGGAAAGAAGTTGTCAATTTCCCGAGTGACATTCAGGATGTGCCTTACACTAAAAATATAAAAAAAAAAGAATACAGATTAGAATTAATAGCTACATTTAAATATAAGGATAAAGTAACGCGTTTTTCACTGTAAAATTTTCAACATTATAATATATGTTTTTCTCATTAAATATAAAAGAAATATTTACAAAAATAATTAATTCTTACATATATTTATTTAAAAATTCCAAAAATGTTAGGTCTAATAATAAAACTCGATTCCAAATTGATTTTTAATTCTTAATTATTTTCTAGAAGTTATGGATGATTAAAATATCGAAAATGTGCCATGTCAGTTCGCGGCAGAATTAGGAATTACGAACAATAAAATTCACATAACGTGAAAATACGTCAGAAATATCTTATAATAAGATCAAACGTACCCATTTTTCTGGAGTTCCTCTAGATTGCTAGCGTTCCACTCGCTCCCAAGATAAACGTGATCAAATATCTCGGTTGGTGCATCCATTTGCCCCAATATGGTGAGCATTTCTTGATCAATGAACGGTTTGAATTCCCCGAGGTCCATGTCGAGATCTTCTTCAAGTCGACCTCTAATATATTTGGAAGTAACTTCATCAAGATCCACTGACATCATGATCTCCTTCAGCGTAGATCGAATCACGCGCTCGGTCTCTTCTCTCTCCCTGGGCCTATGTTACATAAACATCCATATTTAGTATCTTGCGACAAGCGATATCGATTAGATGCATCCGTATCATCCATAATTAAAACAATCGCTATATTTCTTTATTCATATAAATTCGAAGATATTTTTTAACTGTAGACATTTCAGAGTGTTTACTCCAATTCTTTAAAAAAAATCACTAAAAATTCCCGGATTTTCCAGGAATTTTATTTCTAAAATTTCAGATAATAGCAGAGAACTTTTTAATACAGCTTTAAAATAAATTTATTTTATTATACTTTTTAATCATATCTCTTTAATTACACAATCACGAAGATAAGGCACTCAAAAATTAAATTGGAGAAAGTATTAAAAAGAAATATGAATTAAATATGACATATAATGATCCGCAATACACAGATCTAGCCCATCAAAAGTATAAAAATTCGAAATGTGATTAAATACACAATGCCAATTCAGAACGAACGTATTGTCATTAATTTCTTTAAAATAAAAGCTTGCAAATCACACGAGAATATATGTAAACGTGTATGCCTTATTTATTATTAATCGATTTTACATCAAGAAAAAAAATGATCAAAGAAACAATTTTTTGTGAGATAAAATTTTAATTAAAAAGTTAATTAAAATTCCAAAAATGCCCCTGAGTATCAATAAAATTACATGAAAAGCCATATTTTCAAGGATAAAAAATAAATTCCCTGAAATTTCCAAGTTTTCTTGGTTTTTCCTGATAGTAAATTCAAATTTATATAATTTATATAATTACTATACTCGTAGATACATCAACATTTCGATGCAAAATTCTAAAATGCGCCTCGTAAGCGCAAAGGAATCGAATTAGAACGTAGCGGAAGTTTTCAGATACATCCGTCTTCCACGTGTACCCCAGGATTTCGCAATGTTGGAATTCAACGATCGTAATGACCCAATACCTCAAAATGTTTAGCTCAGTTCGATAGGGAGGGCAGACGTAGAAACTGGAAATAATTGAAGGACGGGGCTAGGAAGTTATGCTCCACTTGTGCGCGCGACCCAACACGGCGCGGCGCGGCGGCGCAGACAACCGGGGAAGGAGCATCAACAAACCATCCAACCCTGGCACGATACCAAGCTAAATTCGCGGTGGCCAGCTGTTTCTCGGGTCGTCTTATATACTCCGCGAATCGATTTTGCTCGAGAGGCATGTAATACGTATCGGGAGCATTAAAATCGAACATCTGCGATATCAGCCGGCGAGAGGGCATTTTCCTAGAAGCACTGGCTTTCTGGACGCAGTCAGCAATATGCCCCAAGTAGGAAGATCAAAGAGCGCATTCGGATTGCATTTGGACGTCTTGCGAACGGTATTTCTATATATCGCTCTCGAGAAGATCGCGATAAAAGAGACTGAACTCACTTGGTGCGTACGCTGTCCGGTGACGGTGGTCTCTTGGACTCCAGATTGTCCATGGCATGCCATTCGTTGAGGCACGACCGATCGCTCTCGATCCGCTGCTCATAGTAACTGACCCAGTCATGCGACAGTCCACCTAGAAAATAGTTTTGCTCGCGTGCTTTACCGGACACCTTATGCAACGTCTGCAACGCCGACCTGGAAAAATAAAGAAACATAAAAATATTGGAAGAGGATATTAGAAGAGGCAACGATAATCGCAAGTACTGAGAAAATCAAGATCATGTAACATCAGACTGGCCAAGTGCGCTATAAAAAGTATAACTTCGCAGAAATTTTAATTTTGAAGAAAAATTAATTCGAAAACTTCGAATTAATTTTTCTTCAAAAGCAACTAACACTCGCGACATTCTTGTTGTTTATTCGTTGTGACCTCATTTTCTCCAAAAGATTACGTTTTTCTTTTTCGTTTTGTACGCTAGCCAACTCACCGCCGCGGCAATTTCACAGTCACTTCGTGATACTTTGCAAGCATGAAAAAGTAAATCGATCAGTAAGGCGATCAGCGTCTTCGGAAATCGACGAAAGTTACGATCTTCTGAGGGAACAAAGAAAGTAAGTGTACTTTCTAAACCCCGACGGTTTAACAAGAAATATCTTTGTGTTCCGGATTTTGTCGGACAACGAGAGTCGATCTCCTCCTTCGCGAGGCGTACCCTTCGGAATTACCATAACTAGTAAACTTTCCCGCTCGCCCTGAAACTCATTCTACGATCAACCGTGATTCCCACGGCGGCGCAATGCCTGCTGCGTAAAGTACCGAGTAAAAAAATATTGGCCAACGCTTGAGAAAAAGGGCAACGATGTTTCGCTTTGAATCTCTTAAAATTGCGAGAAAAGGAAATGGCATGAAAAAAATTTAAATAAACATCAATTAAATCTTACTATAAATTTTCGATAAGACTGTTGTGTTTTTGAAAAACATGAACATGACTTTGAAGATTTTTTTAAAACAAATATTCAATTTTTATCAGCTTATTACTTGGATTGCTTAAATCACTTGGACATTTTATTGCAGATTTCAATTGCAATTTCTGTTAAAATATTTCTGATTTATACACATTTAGAATATATACTTCATCAATATATAATACATAGTTTGCTAATTACTGTTAAAACGCATTTTATAATATCCACGATAATATAGTGAAGTACTACACAAAAAAAATGAGTATCGAATCAACAATTCATTGTTTCACATATAAGCAAGAATATAAAATCTTCTTAGAAGAATTTGATAATCTTAATCAGACATAATTTGCTTACGTGAAGAGAAAAATTTTCTCCATGTAAACAAATTATGTCTGTTTAAGATTATAAATTCTTTCAAGAAGATTTTATATTCTTGCTTATATATGAAATGATAAATTGTTGATTTAATATTAATTTTTTTTCTGTGTAAGAGATTTAAAAAATTATGAAAGCGAATTTTCTTAATTAACTCTCATTATTTTGTAAATTAATAAATCATAAATTAAACTTAAATTACGAAAGAAAGTTATTAACGATGCGGATATACTTTCGGATAAAATATTTCTAAATTTATGTATTTAAAAGTAGGCATTTTATTTTCTGTCCTTTAAACTTGGCCGCATTCACTATCCGGTTTCCACATCAGATTGATAAACCAGTTCACACAGTCAATCGTTTCTGTCATTTAAATGAGAAAAAGGATTTCCTAATTAACATTTTAACATGTTTATCCGATATCTCTCTCGTAAAAATCCAGACATCCGTATAAATTATATTACAGACAAAAATCAAAACATGCAGTACTATAACTCATTTATCATTTATACTGTACCATTAAAATTTTCAATGGATTTTTATTCTCCAATCTTTCATTCATGCTTTCTCAAATATAATAAACCAAGATTTCTAAAGACTTTCTCATAATCTTTTAAAATTGCCATAATAATATTCTAAAAAAAGAAAAAGAACAGAGATCTTGATTCCGTCTCCCACGTTTTGCCTACGCATCTACAAAGAATGGAAAGAACGATTTTGCTGAGATGTCTAAAAATTCAATTTGACACAGATCTGAAAATAATTTTGTTAGATCATCAAAATAATTAGAAAGAAAGTTTAAGCATGATGAGCAATGTTGCAAAAAAAATGTGACATTCTAGCATCCAGTTTGAACATTTTACATAATTATTTTGATGCACTGAGAGAAATTGTTTGGTAAGATCAACTAACGCTTGGGTGAATAGTGACCAAATGAATTTTGTAGCTATTGGTACCAAAAACTTAGGTACATTTAACAAAACTTTTTGTAATTTGTTGTATGAAAATAATTATTTGGTTAAGGCTACAAATTGTTTGGTTAAAACAACTATATATTTAGTAATTATAACTATAAAATTCATTTGATCACTATTCAACCAAACGTTAGTTGATTTTTCCAAACATTTCTGTCAGTGTGGTCTGACAAAAGTATTTTCAGATCCAGCAATTTTAAGATTGTTTAGCAAAACCGTTCTTACTGCGTAATAATAATGTTGCCAAAAGAATATAATCACGCAGATAGATTTTCCTCCGCGTTATAGCAGATTGCCAATATTATTCTTGAAGCATCAGAAATAAATTTATTCGCCTATAAAATTATTCGTCCTAACAGCACGTAAATAACGCATCTAAAAATGCAGTAGTTTATTTCTCAAAAGACATTAATCAGAATTAAATTTCAAATAATTTAATAAATAGAAAATAACAAAAATAATAAAAACTTTCCACGATTATTCTTAAAAAAATGTGCAAGTTTTAAAGAAATAATAACTAAAATAAATCTTAAAAAATTACCAATTTTAATAGTGCCTCAAGTCATTTAAAATATCTGTAGGAATAAAGAAATCATGGAATGATTTTGATAGTGAGAATCGCAATAGTCTTGTTTGTGATATACATATGCGAAGTTTCGTTCAGACAGTGTACAACCTGTTCTTCTATAATAATCTCAAACCGGTCTCTCGCGCGCACCGTGTGCGTTCAACATGTACGTGAACGGGGACTCAGTTTCGCGTTTTTCCGAGATTAATTAACACGAGCAACGAAATCGCAAAGACCCGTTGACCTATCTAACGTCACGACAGTATATAAATAATACGAATGTGTACGTATATTAGCTATTGCACAAGGGCTTTAATTACTATACTCGAATAGTTAAATCCAGAATTGCTTAAATCTGTACTAAAAAGAAAAGAAAATAAAAAAATGTCAATCTCAATTAACGTCGTGTTGTTGCAATATTTATAAAATATTCCACGCATATGCTTCTGTCTCCCAACTTCTCGTATTTATTTATCAGAGTGAAAAATAAATATAAACGCACAATTTAATATAAGGATTAAATAATAAAAATATTTAATAAAATTATTATTTCACAAACGATATTATTTTAATATAAATTTCTACCTTGTAATATCTGTTAATATAAATTTTTGACTTTTTATATGTTATTCGCTTTTGCAAATTTAAAATAGAGGATTTCAATTGAAATATTCTTTTCGTTATTTTTTTTTGTATATATGTATTGTCTAAAATTAAAAACATGAAAGCCAGACTTAAAGTATTACCGACAATGAGATAAAATCCAACCCACCCCTGTTCGCTTCTCATTACCCATTCTGTAATCTTGTTCTCCTGCTTTTTTTCCCACTCATTTCATAGGAATCCTTTTCAAGATCAAAATCTACGGAATTTTCTTCTTTTCTTCCGGCTTGCAACAATGCGAGAAACTACCTGACAAATGTTTCTGACGACACGCAATCATTTTGAAAAGTGAAGAAACTCGCTTTGAAGAACTGGCTTGTAAATTTAAAATAATTCCTTTTTACTTTTTATGTTCAGTTTGATACATATAAGAATAAACTAAAGTATTACAAAACCATGTCCACCTTTTATCATCACAATTCTTCGCTCTTTCTTTGCTAATTATGTTCCACTCATTCCATAAGTATCTTTTTGAGATCAAAGTTACTGGAATTTTCCTCTTTTTTCGGCTTGTTATAACGCGAGAAACCACCTGACAAATGCTCCTGACGACGCGCGACCGACCCGAGAAATGAAGAAACCTCGAGTGTCGTTACCGTCGGCGCTCGACCATGACAGCGCCGTCACATAAGAAGAAAGCGCGATCGAAGATATACCTCTCTTCGCTGAGACGAGGAACACTCGACGATGTTCTCGGCAGAATCATCAGAACGTAAGCTTACGGGACGCTGATTAGCCTGACTTCACACGATCAAAGATCTTGCGGCGCCTTCGATCTATTCCCGCAATTGCAGTGTCCGTCTTTGTTATTATACTTTCAAAGAGCAGGCTGCGATAATCGCACGCGCGTTGAATGTGATAAGGAATACATCATTTTGTTCTTTATAAAGGTATAAAATAAATTGAGCCATAAATAACTTTCGATGCAGATAAAATACTTGTTTGACACCTCGACAAAACCTGATCTTGTTTAAACTCCGAATCAGTACTTCATCAATCATAATTATATTAATTATATTAACAGAAACCTATTTGTGTGGGCAGAATGAATGATAGCTTTTATTTCTTTTTTAAAATAAAAAAACCAATAAGACATAAAATATTACACGCATCCTTTATCTACTAACTTCTTGCGTTGCTCATTACGATATGAGTGTACACTGAGAAAAAAATTTATTGAAAAATTAAAATATTTAATCCGATACGTGCAACTAAGTATTAAATTGGTTTAATTAATTGTTAGTTTCAAAATTTGATTTGGTTGACATAAATAAACTATACCTTTTTTTGTACAAATAAATAATAATTGGAGATATTCGACCGTTAATGTAATACATATAAATTGAACAAGAAAGCCTTATACGGTCATAGCTAGATCTAAGTGCTTTATTTATAGGTATATACAATCACACAAGTAATAAATAAAGCACTTAGATCTAGCTATGACCGTATAAGGTTTTCTTGTTCAATTTGTATGTAAATAATAATTGTTAAATCAGTCCGATGTTTAAATTGATCGTATCGAATTAAATATTTTAATTTTTGAAATAATTTTTTTTCAGTATGTTTGAAACGAAAAACGTTTATAATTAATATAAATCTATATTGTAGATACCTGAACGTGTGCAAGTTCAATTTACACTACAATTTAGTCTTAATCGAAGAAAATACAGGCATTTTTCTATTGTAATTCCCTTCTTGATACTTTAAAAGGACGACGAAATAAAACTTTAATTGAGAAAGATACTCGAATAAGTTATGTGACAAGAATTTACACTTCTAGCGGTTCCCTATGCGTTTCCTTCCGCGAGCGCGCAGAAGGATAACGTTAAAGACCGCCGTAGAAATCAAAGCCATAAAGTTCCAAGGATTCCAACGTCCAGGAAGTCCGTCGGCTCCTGGTGGGCTTCGCGGGTTGCTACCAGGAAAACTGGCATAAGCTCACCGCTAGAAAACCGCTAAGGACGCACAATAAGCGCTAACTCTCGATAGTGATTCTCGATAACAACGGGATTCACCAACAAGACGTTGTGTGCGTGAAAACGATAAATGTCGTTTTATTTGACAGTTGGCTCGATGGACATTACTATCTTTCCTGTATGCTTCATTTGCTACATATTCTTCGAGGAGACAGAATTCTTGATAAAATGGCATGCAAAGCGTTATGCGTCAAGTGTGATAATGTAGCGAAATAAACGTGATAACTTAGCGACAGAAAACTGTTAGTAAAAAAAATAACCAAATCTGTATAATCTGAAAGAAAACGAAGAAATAAAAATGATGCTATTTGAATGGTTCTGCTGTAATATGGATTTTATATTTAAAAAATTTTTATTTTCTATACAGTTTTTAATCATCGACTTAATAATGGATGGATAAATTGGTAAATCTAAAAGTAGTTATTAACAGATAATATAGAATGTTTTTAAAATAAAATCTAAGTTGATAAAAAAATTCCTCATCAATTTTAGAGCAGAATCAATTCTAAAACAAATGTGATAAAACAATAAAATAAAATAGATAAATAAAAGTTTGATAATATTTCAGGCTAATATTCTTCCAAAATAGTAGAATTAGATAATTATGGAAAAATTGTAAGAAACTTGAGTTTGTGAATATCATTCTCACTGATATATTAAGAATATCAAGGTATCATTTATATAAATAATCTTTTAAGAATATTAAAATAATTACAAACTAACGTAATGCATTAGTCTAAAAATGTCAGAATGTTGATTTTAATTGCATTTCTTAAAATAAAATTGATAAAATTTAAACGAGAAAATGTGAACAGAAAGATTCCAAATCCATTCATATTTCCAAGTAAATATTTTATTTTTTATTCTTTTTTGCATATAATGGATAAGCGAATATAAATATCTATAGTATAATTATCTATAAAATCTATATCAATTTTATAGATGATTATAATTAATCTTCTAAAAAACAATTTCTTAGTCGAAGTAAATGAAGCAAGATAGAAGTTGCAACAGAGGATAACGGCATATGCTGAGAACGATGACGTTCTTTAAATACGTTGGAAATACTAGTCATGAAGGAAGAAGCAATCAAGGAATGAAAATGCGACCTCTCGCATACGCAAAATAACGCGACAAGAAGGGATTTCAGTGAGTATGCAAAATATCCCTATTTCACGAATCAAAATTCTTTTTACGAACTCGATTACCGTATGTATGAATAATTGCCGTAGCTCGAAAGTGAGCTTCTTTTTGTAATGAACATCCATGTTTATCTGATTTCCGCGTGTTCGCCCATTATAACGCACGAGACGTCACGCAATCAACAAGGAAAATCAGGAAAGACGTGTACATAGTGTCCTAAACATTGCGCATTTCCTGCCAATATTCTCTGCCAAGATTGACTTTTTCTTAGAAAAATTTAATGTAAAATTATTGTCTATAACTTTTTAAAATTGAACAAAATAGTTTAGAATAAATCTTAGAATTAAAAAAAAACAAAAGTGTATATTTTTTAAATCTTTTTTAATCTTTAATAAGGCCAAATTTTTATAGCTAAAAGCTACTTAGCATTTATTAACTCCCCTAAGCATTCATCAAATTGTTTATGACGAGACAAAATGCGTGAGATTTGCGGACGTCCTGTGTGTCTTCCGTTTCTGTAAAACAACCAATAAAATTCAGTCAACTGCAAATGTACACCGAAATTTACGCAAACAAAAAAAAAATTTTTTTTTGTTATACATTTTGCCTCACCGCATCAAAATTTGTCTAAGTTTTGATCAGCAATTTATTCACACAATAATGAAACGTGCGCCTCGATCTTTCTCCATTTTATCTGCTCCACCGATCGCAAGGCTGAGTTATTAAGAGACCTCTGGGCAACATCTTGGCCTTTTGATGCCTTGACCTTGGTTAGGTAGCCGTGCCAGTAATGAACTTCGTTTCTAAGTTCTTGCAGTGATTCAAGCGAAACAGATAATAGCCCTGCCACGCAATTTCTTAACCCCTTGAAGGGCAGATTAATTTCTTTAAGGGTCGACGATACCTGCGTCAGGCGCTTCGGATTACGACCTCGGGAACGAAGGAATTCGCACATTGCAGTTCTTATGTACTTAAGTATTTATTCAATATTGAAATCTTATTAGTAAATATTATATTTATTTAAAAATTGAAACAAAATAAATACGAAATGGGCAAGAAATACAGATCTAACAAATATAATTAAATTGCAAGATTAAACATGATGTTCTCGATCTAATGAAAAAAAAGTATTAATTATTTTCGAATCTCTGTGCAAAACAAAATAAAAATTCTAAAAATCAATTTCTTTAAATTAATCTCTTTGCAGTAATAGGTTTCGATTGTGAAACTTGTTCAGGCAAATCTTCTCTTTTTTACAATTCAAGATTCCAAGAAAACAATATTAGTAATTTTCGGTACTTAATCCTTAAAAATAATGCGCGAAAGTCACAAGACATTGCTCGGGATGTGCCATTTGTTAGACTTTTACTTGGACGCATCTTGGAATTTCACTGATTCGTTGAAGAGCTTAAAGCAATTTTTTGCGACGAGTGATGTTTGGAGAACGCGTACCATTTTCTCAAGCATAGCAAATATCACGCAAGAAACAGTTTCCCTTCCGCGCCAACTCGGCAACGATTAGATAATACTACTTCCGTTTTCTTGGCAATGCATAGGAAATCCAGAGTCTTGCCACCCGTAGGAAGTGTGTACCTTTAGGCATCAATTAACGTCTAGAAAAGTTTTACGCAACGATGATCATCGACGGGAGCCTCTATACTATAATTAAACATTTACGTAATAGTCACTTTCGTATCCGAGCAGAACCAATAAGAGCGATGGGTTAACGCACCGAAAATACACGGCCTGAATTTTTTCAAGGCTAGTCCTGCACTTATTACGAATTTTTTGCATTAAATAGTTTAATTAAAATGTATCTTTTATATTTAACTTTTAAATCGTACACTGAGAGAAAAAATTGTAGTGGTGGCAACTATAAGGGGACAATCATACAAATTTTGTT
>QKQZ01041048.1:0-12622 GCA_003595255.1 Solenopsis fugax
GAAGCGAACAACGAAATATGATTTCATTAACAACCCACACACGCCCCCGTATTTGCGTTGTAAATATCGCAGCTAGCAAACTAACCGACGAGCGAAATTAATGCAATCGCAATGAGATACGCTCCTTCCCCTTCCCCCTTTCCACCGCGATTGTATTTGCCATTTGTAATACAGTACAAATGTGCAAAATACGTGATCAATTTAAATAAATATACTCTCTAAATTTGAATCAGTGAAATCTTACTGATTTATAGTGCTCTCTAAATTGGAATCGGTGTATTATTCACTCCGAAAGACAGTGAATAGTCTGTTTTCAGTGATATACTTATAACTATTTCATTTAGTGAGATATATGCACTGTTTTTCAATGACAATACATTGATTTGGTCAGTGAGAGTACCCCTTTCTTAATCAGAATCACTGAAAAATAGCGAATAGTCACTAATGACCACAGTTATAAGTATGGCACTCACTGTTAAAAATAGCATTAAATTTAATGTATTTTTAAGTTACACATTAAATTTAATGTACATTAAATTTAATGTATCAATAACTGAAAATCATGTGGATAAAATTAGTGCACTTTTAGTGTATTTTTGACAACATTAAATTTACATTAAATGTACATTAAATATTTTTTAATGTACCTGCTTGAAATTTGTTTCCGTTACATTACATTAAATTCTGCTGCCGATTTTTAATCAGTGCTGCAAATCAGTAAGATTCCACTGATTCAGATTTAGAGAGGGGGATACTCTAATCGGAATCAGTGTATCACTGATCTCACTGATTGGAATCAGTGTATTATCATTGAAAGGCAGTTCATATGTCACTGATTGATATAGTTACAAGTATACCACTGAAATCAGGCTGTTGACTGTTTTTCAGTGAATAATACACTGATTCCGATTTAAAGAGTACACTGAGAGAAAAAATTGTAGTAATGGCAACTATAAGGGGACAATCATACAAATTTTGTTAATATAATTATAATATATAGTTAAGTGAACTATATTGTAATTATTGCAACCAAATTAAGAGAACTAATAAAAAATAGTTTTAGTATAATATATAATATAGTAATTACAACTATTTTTTAATTTTCTTAACCATAAACTTAGTTGCAATAACTATAATATAGTCCACTTAACTATATATTATAATTATATCAAAAAAATTTGTATGGTTGTCCCCTTTCAGTTGTCACCACTACAATTTTTTCTTTCAGTGTAGAATTCAGGGTACATGTTACGAAGATAGAATCAATCCCTTCCGCCTCTCTTCCCATCGTCGGAGGACACTTGGCGCGAGTTTGCGGATAGCCAGAAATAATTTTCGCGCGACTAGAGCGTTCTATACAATGGCTCCGGTCCGTGCGCCGGATGTCGGAAAATTAAACCGGAAGCGATTAAATATTGAGTGCTTAGAACTTGATTATCATCTCGAAACTTGTCCCGAGTGCCGCCGCGCAATTGATAGCAGTTTGAACACGGCAGCGTCGGTAATTAATAATCTCGAGCGAGGATCGAGAGACGGAGGCTCTCGCGCGAGGTATCCAATCTCGCCGCCGGCTGCGAGAGTTCGGCTGCGACCGGGGACACCGCGTGTGTGCACGCGGAGCCCTGCGACGAACGTGAAGTCGACGTGATTGATGACAAGCGGTTATCACGCGGTGCCGATATGACGCCGCGCGACCGTCGGCCTCGTCACCGCGTTTCGACACGCACCGCAGGACATAAGGCGCACGGCCGGCGATCCAACCGGATTGTGTAAACGTCCCGGCTGTGTAATGGGTCAGCTAATGCTTTTATCTTACGGTTCCGCGCGCATTTTCGAGTGTGTGAGAACCGTACGTGAGAACCGTGCAATCGCGCGTGCGGAGGCGCGCGATCGCGATCGCGATCGCGATCGCAGATGTGGCATAACGAAGAGCGACGGATTTCCTGGAGATGATCCCGTTCGATCATGTTTCGCTACGGCTCTGTTAACTTGCACGTTATGTAAGGCGACTCCGATGTTATTATTGTAAATAAATATTGATATTATTTCGACCTGAACGAACACTCCATTTAGGTAACTGTAATTTGTAACAACCATTACAAATTGTAATAAATGGAATGAAATTTGTTTTTGTCACATGTTGTTGATCGGCGCGGTTCGCCACAATTTAATGTTAAATACATCTGTGTAACATGTTGCGAGTAACAGCAAATCGAATATAGAAGAAATATAATTATATGTCATACAGGAAATATACACTTATAAAAAAAATGATATGTATACCTCAGTTTAATCCTGGTTTAATTTTATATAGTTAATTAGCAAGTAATTATCTACGCGTTTTTTCACATTTATTTCTAAATCATACAAAAGTATTTGAGCTGAAAACCTACTTAATTTAAATATTTTACTTTTTAAAAAAACTTTATTTCATATAAAAATTTTAAAAATAAAGTTTAAACAATTCTGTTTAATAGATTTTTTAAATACATTCGACAATAAAATTAAAGTATCACTTATTCTGTTCCTCAAAAATAGACAAATTTCAAGAGAATGTAACTTCGTAAAAAATGATCATAATGAAATTTTTCCAAAAGCATTTTACAGCTTGAAATCTTGACTTTTTAAATTAATTCTTTAGTAAATGACTGACTACTTTTTAAATCTTTTTTTTGCTTCAACATTGAATAACTCGATGAAAAAATCGCACAATGCTCAACAAGTACGCAAATTAAAGGTAAAAATTTACATTTTTGAATAAACTGCATTTATGTATGATTTTTAATTCAGATCATGGAACTTTGCAAAGTTCATGAAAAATTTTGAAATTTGACGTATTTCCATTTGTATCCGTATAGCTTCGTAAATAATTAGTAAGTTGTTTACTAGAGTCGATCTAAAAAATAGAGATTTTAAGCTGTTTTCCAAAATGCCTTTTGGAAAATTTCATTATATCAATATTTTTTTCACAATATCAATCATTTTTTATGAAGTTACACTTTCTTGAAAATTGCTTACTTTTAAAAGACAGAGTAGATGGTGCCTTAATTCTATTGTCAAGTATAGAATAAATTAAACATTATATATATATATATATATACCTGCTTTATATTCAATATCCGAGATACATATTATAATTATGGAATTGTTCGGAATGGATTCCGATGAGAATTATTTCGCTTTCCCTAAAAATAACAATAGAAAACAATAAAAATGTAGGAAATAATTGAATAATTCCGATCGAAATCCATTCTGAAGAGTTTCATAATACGTACCCAGGTATTTTAAGGATGTTTTTACAATAGCTCTACAATATACACTAAAAGTTATCAAAATTTAAAAATTGAAAGCTTTTTACATTTATTTGCTTTTTTTCCTAATCAATGAGAAAACATTTTGGTCGTGAATATTCAAATTTTGATCATGAAACCAACTGTAAAGGGAAGAAAATAACGAAAAAGGTGGTTTATATAACGGTTTATGCAGCGAAAATGACTCTATTTTGCTGCAGTTTTAGATAAATAATTTTTAAACGAGTAAATAAATCCAAATAAACTTTTGTATAAATATTTATTAGAAATGTTATAAGTATGTGTAAAAAATTTGATTTAATTCGTAATTCTACTTCCCCATCAAATTTGCAAATAAGTACTGTAAAATGCAATTTTACATAAGAATCAAAAGAGCAAACAAGCAAATAATAATTTTTAAATCGATAAAAGAATTATGTTCGAATTTTACACAGTTACTCAGGCATAACAATCTATAAAACAATCTATAAATTTTTATATTTTTGGTAAGACTTTGAGATGTGACATATATTATATATCCTTAAGATTCAACTATATTTATTCCTAACTTTATTAATTATTTATGACACGTTTTCAGACTAACTATATACATGTTTTTATACATTTTTCCCACATAATTCTTTTCAACAGTATCTCTCACTATTTCCTTCAACGCATATACGCAAGACGCAGATTTCTTTCCATCGTTCCATCTTTAAATCGTACATTTAAGGCATAATAGCGCGCTTACCAACCATTTTTTTTCTCCGCGGTTCTGCGCGCGCGATGTGCGTGTATGGAAGTAATTGGTGCCAGGGCACGTGATGGTTTTATTATTTGACGTAACGGGAATGCTTGAGAGAGTTATGGTAATGAGGTATAATTATATAGGCCCCGGTAATTCATCGATTGTACGATAACGGATACTGTTGTATCTTAACCAGCGGGGGGCTGTCCTGAAGGAAATAAAATATCGCTGAAATAAATATATTATTCCAAGGAAATGCAACGTAACGCAATTTAATTTCGTTATTTAATTTACCCTCGCGTGTAATTTCCAAATGGAGCGCGGCCTTGCGTTCGTTGCGAGACGCGCGGCGCAGGAGAACGAAGCTCATGAAGCGTGAACCGTAAGTAACCCCAGATTATCTCGTTGAATTTATTGAGCGCGCCGTTGAAACGACGCGACGGGGGATCGCCGGGTCCCGATGCGAATTCCGAAAAACGCAATGGCCGCGATTCCGCGAGACGCGCCAATAAGTGTGGAACGTTCCCTCTCGCAAGCGTCCAGTTTCTGGATGCGGCGATGCGCGTTGCTTAACCGCTAATCACACCGCACCGGCCGCGGAGAAAACTCTAACCACGCCGTAAACTTTTTCCCGAACGTAACAGCGCGCGACTTAATAAACGCTCACGCGCGTTTCACGCGCGAAGCTCGCATCGCGACGTATCGATACAGTCCGAGGTCGAGATGATTGCAACTTGCGTCGAGCGCAGAGCGCCCGACCAGATGCACTTTGCCGCATTTCACGAAATTGCCGCGTGCGCACGCAACTGATGAAATCCATCTCCAAAATGCTCTCGCGAAATGCGTCGAAGCGCTAATGACACCTAATGACGTATGATGGGCAGTTGCGGCGCACAGGTGCATCACGATGCACTCACGTTACGCTCGCCACCCTCGCGGGTGCGATCGGGCGATCGCGTTGAAACGCGTTGAATATTTAACACGTCGCAATGCCGATATTCGCTTGTTGAATTTTTCACGGCGCCAGAGGCGATTTTTTTTCCCTCCTGGCTGCGGGCGCGATAAAATAAGCGCGATAAAATTTAAACGGCAGTCAACGCGTGCAAAGATACTTTTGTCCGACACCGAAATTGGCATGGCTATAAATGTATCTTCGTTCATATTGTTCCTATGTCAACTTTCTCTTTTATTAAGTTCCCGTTCTCTCGGCTAAAGGTCAGTAAAATCTTTAAAATTTGTCACGGTTCTAATCTCCATCATCCCATAATATTTGTCCGATTCGCAAATGACGCAGGGCCGAGTCTCGTAATATTAATAGTTAACTAAAATTTAATCCATCAGTCCACGTCGTTTTGTAGCTCGATCTTTAGAGAAAGCCAGAAGAAGAAATATTGAAGGCGATGCTAACATGGATTATCTTACAGCTTTATCGTATTTTAATATTGTATTAAGGAAAGGAAGATTAATAACAATACAGCAAGTTAAATTCAATTACATTATTAATTACGTTACGATATTAAACTGATTAACTTGTGTTAATCTTAGCTATATTAAAATTCTCGCGCGTTTTGTTTAATAAGTTTTCACAGAACGTATCAAGCGCGTAAGGAAAACAACCACTCTTTATTACGTCATTAATTCGAGTAAGGCTGTGTGATTACCATAGAATACCATTGAAAAAGTTTCAAGGCAACGTTGCATAAGGATCGTTATATGATCCATTTGCCATGTGAATTATAAACGAATCCAGGACGGACGAATTAGGTCGCGCCCGGAAAATTCATTTCTTCGCCGGCAAGAGAGGTAACATCGTATTTCACTCGCGCGAAAATATAGGTCTGCCAAATTAGGGATTACACTTGGTACCCGGAAGAGATAGTGAGATGTCGCGTATCCTTGTAAGGGTGACGAATAACTGAACATGGAAATGCATATATTATCGTCATTACTCCCAAACGTGACTCGGAAAGTCACTTTCCTGAACACAAATCTCATGAAACGACGTTGAACCGACGATAATACCGAGCGAATAAATCATTTAGTTCATCGATTCGCCTTTATTTCGTGGGGCATTCAATCAAACTCTTATGGACAGAATAGAGGATGTGGGATACGTCGAACTATTTTTACACGCACAAGAGAGTATTCTTGATCTTTTGTCGATGCCCTAAATCACATTTACTTCGCGATCAAAGTTTTATCTTGTGTTATCTTTATACGGATGAAATGAAATGGATTAAATGCCGATATATTTGAACTATATTTACCTTTACATATCTTAAAGTAATTAATAAATATTATTTTTAAAAAAACGCATAAAAGTGAGAGTTTAAATATTTCATATTACACTGTATATAAAATTTCATTTCCCTTTATCATCCCCCTTAAAGTATCTCGTTTATTGTTGAAAACTAATTTCTTCGTGATTAGAACAAAATAATTTTACATGTTTTCTAATGGTATCAATTTAGGTGGAAAAATATAACTATTCTACAACAAATTTAGCGATTAAAATAAGGGTCTAAACTTTGGCGGCAATTAGAACATGAAATAATTTTGCTTAATGCAATTTCGTCAACAAGTACTTTTTTCATCTCACTGATGATAAAATTACAGCAGACACGGTAAGAGAGATGGCACGCTCTTTCTACAGAGTCTACCTAGGTAAGGGGGTACAATACCTATATAAAGCTTGAATGAAGATGCTCCCAGCTATTCACTCTCACCTTTCTCATAAGCGCGCGCACAACGCAAATCTTCCGGCCGAATCGTGAAGGAAGATCGACTTCAGCTACCTTGGTGGCAATAATTTTCCCCGGAAAGGATTTCACTTGCAGGTGAGTCTTTCTCCAACTCTTTCATATTTTTAAAATAAAAAATTAACGCACACATATACCGGAGAACAAAAAATTCATACTAATTTTAAGTTCTTTTATACTCGGTTTTTAAACAAAAAAAAAACATTAAATTTTTATTCATCTCTTTTCTTCGTATACATACAACATATATGTATATTTTTTTTCTTAGAGTGTAACCAAATTATTCCCGTGCTCATGATACGTCAAAATAAAAGTCAAATTTGTAAATTTTATCACAAACGGCGTTATAAATGTTAAATGCTGTTGAGTCAAAATATTTCGCATTTCTTATCCAACACACATCTAACATTAGCAGTATCTTTCATACATAGTTCGTAAGTTTGCACTTTTAAAGATTATTCGGTAGATTTCGTCGGAGAGATCAAGATCTCTGACGTAAATGGATCTTTTTTCTTAAATAAAATTATTTTATTCGTCGCGCGACTTTCCTTGAACGCATATATAACGTCAAAACCGCAAGCAAACTGCAGTTGAAGGAGAAAAGAGAAGCGAGTGTGAGAATCATTGTGCGAGAGTGAGAGTGAGAAATGATGATTGCTCGTTTTGGTCACCGCATCCTCGAAGAAAGTGAGCACACGTGTGAATATATACGTATACATACGCGCGAGCACGTCACGCACTGCACGATAATAGTGCAGAGACTCACTTGTTGCACGCATGTAGATACGCAAATGTCGTGGAGATCCCTCTCTTCTTGTTTCTCAAGTAGCTTTGACAACAAACAGAGTCAATCGCCTCGAGTATTGAAAAACAAATCGCAAACTCCTTACCCTTTGACTGCAATAAACCGTCTATCGTTTTTAAATACACTCTAATAATAAATACTGCACAATTAAAATTTAAGTTAAACCTTAAATTAGAGAAAATAAATTTACATGACAATTACGGTCGAAATGTTTCTCTTCTGTGAATGATCACAAAACGACGGGACATCGAAAGTTACGGAAGACGACAAATGTACATCCGGTATTAATTATTCTTTTTTTACGAAGACCCCGAAGGCATACGGAAATAATTCCGAAGTTCAAAAGCAGATGTATTTTATTTTCCATTCGGTACGTGGGAAAAGATAAAATCATATTGCTCGTTCTTACAATAGTAAAAGTCATTTCGCACACAAGTCTTCCGGCACAAGCTGACTTCGCGCGGCGATACGGAAGAAAAAATGATTATTGGAGTTTTCGTTGCACACGCCTCGTGACATTTATCTTCGCGGATTAGACGTTACGAAACGCACGGAGGAACAAGAAGAGTTTGCGACACACTTGGGCTCTGTCGTATCTGAATAAAAATATAAACGTCGTGATGCAAGAATGACGAGGTTTAACCTCTTCTGTATCAAGAGTTATGTCATTATTACTTGTATTAATATAGTAATTATTGATAATCTTCGAAATTGACGCCATTTGTCTGTGTGCATCGTGCTCATAATTATGGAACTTGTAATGGATTAAGGTTATTACATTTAAAAAGAAAGAAATTCGTCAACAACTTTTCCGTGTTAAGTAACACGATTCAAGAACATAATGGAGTACAAAGAATTGTGAAACACGCACTAAGTAAACTCTCTATCAAAATTGTTGATGTCATGCGGAATTGATTTGAGAGAGAAAATAATATTCGAATAATTTCTGATGAAGATATTCTCCAATGCGTGTTCTCTAATGAGAGAACGTGTAATATATGCAATGCACAACGGTGTGGATTGCATATAGCTAATTTAGTATTCTGTAATTTAACCAATCGCGATGATAAATAAATTTGCCTCGAAAAGAAAGTAAGTCTGTTTTCTCCGTAGAAACCGATGACCTACTTTAAAAAACTTCCGAAAAGTCTTTTGGCCTGAATGCATTATTTAAAAAAAGCTCTTTACGAAGCAACTGACATATCTAGATTTTATCGAGTAAATATTTTAAGCAGATTTTTCGCCGTACAAGCTGATGATTTAAAAATGCAACTTCCGTCCAAAGATTTTTGGCCTAAATACTTTATTTAAAAAGAGCTTTTTATGAAGCAGTGCAACTAACAATGCAACTGATAAACCTAGATTTTATCGAATAAATATTTTAAGTTGATTTCTCGTCGTATAAACCGATGATCTACTTTAAAAGTACAATTTCCGAACTACATAAATTTTTAGCTTAAATGTTTTATTTAAAAAAGTCTTTACAAACCTATGAAAAATATTTAAGTGTCAAAATATACATACTAAAAATTTTGATATAAACTGATACAACTGATATATTTAAATTTTACTGATTTAAAAATTTTTAAAGTAAATATTTTATTGTAGAAATCGATGACCTACTTAAAAATGTAACTTCCAAAAAATTTTTAGCTTAAACGCATAACTTAAAAAAAGCTCTGTATCAAATCACCGAAACACAAGATTTTGTTAGAAAATGATGCAACTGACCAAGATTTGATTGATAAATATTTCAAGTTGAATCTTTTTGTAGCAAGTTTGCAAAATGATTTCTACAGTGAGTCGTCGAAATCATCCCGCAATATTTCATGGCGCCGCACTTTTGTATCGACATCCTTACGGTATTGACATCCTTTCGCTAGTCACGATACTTAAAATACGTTTTCTACAGCACTACATAATAGTAAAGACACGTGCGTGAAGAGCTTGGCAAAAGAAAAAAAGGAGAAAAGTAGGGGATCGCACGGGGAGACGGTAGAAAGAGAAAGAGGGAGAAAGAAAGGATAGACTACATGCTCGCGTATGTGCGCAAAGAATATATTAAATGTCAATGAACGAGCTTGAAAAATGCGCATGCCTCACCATGCCGAGGAATTTAACAGTAAAGTTCACGCTTTCTCAACCGAGCGTACCCAGGGGGCACACATTTTTTGCGGCCACAACTTAAAAATTCGCGAACGTCGTTCGTCGTAAGACAAATTATCCCCCGGCGCGGAATCTCTGCGGCCCCGAATCTTTGACGGACGGCCGTAAATTTTTTTTTCTCTCTCGAACGCGACAGGTTATTCCACCTCGAAAGGGGAGCTGATAGTGCGTAAATCGTTTCGGCGAAAGAAAAACGTGATAAACGGCGCGGAAAAACGGCGAAGACGTAAGATTCCGTCGGTTAACACGGTCAAGGAGTACCAGCTCGACTCGCGCGACTTTTGCGCTCCATCTCGCCGAATGTGGCGCATCGCGTTGCCGCGAATGAAAACCGATTTTCCCGACTATCGTGCATTATACGGAGTTACGTATTTGGAATCGCCGACACCGTTGACATTGTGCCGTAGAAATCACGCGCGAAATGTCGCGGTGATTTTTCACGTCGGCACAGCCGGTTTCAGCGGCGACAATCGCGTATGTACGCCGATGTATAAGGAAATCGATGTCCCCGTAACCCAGACCTATCGGACGTAACAGTTTTCACTGCGCGAGATCCGAGTCCGACGGCAACAAACCGCGCTGCCGGCCCGTACACTTAAATCGTTTCGTCGTTAGCATTATTCGCGCCATTAGCGTCAAGCGTCGCGAACAGCTCTCCCTCTCTCTCTCTCCCTTCGCCTGTCCCCGCTTGATATCGAATTTAATTTAACGTGATACGAATAATTTCGCGCTCGCTGTCGTTGAAATATTGCGCGTTTCTGGGAAAGAGATGCATCGCCGTAATTTCATCTACCATCTGCCGTTTATACAGTACCGTTGGACAGTATTACTCCATTATGTCGTACGCGTATATGCATATAATATAAAGTATATAATATTTAATTAAAAGTCAGATACGATTTTTGAATAGCGAGTTTTAAAATTTAATTGGCGCAAGTAGAAGTACTTCAGATAATCTGTAGAAACCATTAAAATACAGTCCACTTGCAATATATTAAAAGTATATTTAATGTAAAAAAATTTGTCTTATATATAAAAAAATGTAGGTGAGATTTTGGTATACGCAACAACCTGAATTATCGTGAATAATGCAACGTTAATTATCTCCAAAAAAGATATAAAAACAAACTTTAACTTTCTATATTATCTTGAATTAAAAATATTTATATATTAATACACACTGAAAAAAAAGTCTGGTTATAACTACCAAATTTATAGTGAAATAGTATCAATTAAATATTTTGTCAATATAACAAAAAATAATTTTATTTTACTAAATGTTTAGTAAGTATTATCAAATCTGGTATAAGTTACTAAATATTTAAAAAAGTAAAATTATTTTTGGTTACATTGATCAAATATTTAATTGATACTATTTCATTATATATTTGGTAGTTATAACCAGTTTTTTTTTTCAGTGTAATATTCGTTCGATTTCGATTGTAATTCCCGGTCAAGCGGGCTACGCATCTGATTTAAAAGTATAATTAACGTCGAGTAGCCCGGTTCCACGAGACGAGACGCGGTCCCGGTCGTTACGAAATAATAAACGAGCGCTGTCCCGCCTCGTTATTAAAATGCCGACATCGACGATGAAGCGGCCGGCGATGCGGCGAGAAGAAAACCGCAGCATCTCAAGTGCACGCTACACTTGCCTAATCGCGCGACCGCAAACAGCAACGTTACGGCCGGACCGCCTGAGGAGAGTTACACGAATTTCGCACGACAATTGCACGATGCGGGGACGCGGACGTCGGGGCGGCGTATTTCTTTTCAGACACAAATTATGATAACCTAATATGCCGACGCAATGTCGGCGAGAGGATTTCGAAAGAGTGTGCCTTCCCCACGCAGCGCCGGGTGAGCGCGAGGTAGGGCGGGTGTTAATTAACGCGTAATTAGTACCGGCGCGTTAATTTGATTTGCGACGTGACGGGGGCCCCAACTAGATCGGGAATATCGCACCGGCGTACACCGTAGCGTGATATTGCGTTCGCCAAATTATGGAAACGAACGGGAAAAATGCGGACGCGCGCATAAATCCTCTGCGACACTCGCATGCGTCACGCAACCGCAAACAATCAGCAGTTCGTCGCTCAGTAGTTTAATGATATCGACGTGAGTATCAATTACATGTTGCGCGTGTAGGCGATTTATACGTTGAACAGCGATGACAAACGTAATTTTCTCACACAGAAAAAGTAATATCGATTTAAAACTAATATATTCTATTATTTAACAATCATTATTTTATATAAACAAGAAAATGTATTCTTGTACATATATATATGAAACAATGATAATCTTGTTTAAAAAGAGAATTTGATAATATTATATTTCAGTAGAATATTGTATTTTTATTTCAATGTTATAATAGTCATCTAAAGAGCACAATACAATTGCTTTGGTAATAATAATATCTATTAAAAATTCGAATTCTTGAAGGTATTGTTATTTTTTTCTATCCGATAATTTTTTCTTAACTCATGTAATTTTTGATTAATGAGAATATATTTTTCTTAATAAAACTGTAAAAAATTCTTAATATAAGTTATGTCTGTTTGACACTATGACTACTTTTATTTCAATGTTTAATTGTGAAAATAAAAATATTCTCATAATGAGAATGTTTTCTTTTTCTGTGCAGATATAACAAGTATATACTTGATAATGACGATTTTTATTTAAGCTTAACTCTCAACTGTAGAAATAGAATCTCTGGGATCTCTGCTACTTATTTCATTATATTTCTCTCAGGGAGATGAATAAAATTAAATGCGCTCAATTAATGCTAAGAAATACAAGAAAATACAATAAGTATTAAATCAAATAGGAAGCAGGTGCTCCCATTTTT